>JAOBAT010120254.1:0-13537 GCA_026413305.1 Hydrozoanthus tunicans
CAATACAATACAATACAATACAATACAATACAATACAATACAATACAATACAATACAATACAATACAATACAATACCATACAATACAATACAATACAATACAATACAATACAATACCGGTGATACAATACAACACAATACAATGCAATGCAGTACCTGCGGTACAATACACAAAAATACATGTGATACAATACAATACAATACCTAAGATACAAAACAATACGAAACAAAACCGGTGATACAATACAATAAAATACCTGTGTTACAATACAACCCAATTATTATACAATGCAATGCAATACCTGTGATACAATACAATAAAATACAATACCTGAGATACAATACAACACAATACATTAAAATACCTATGATACAATAAAATAAAATACCTGTGATACACTACAATGCAATGTAATACAATACCTGTGATACGAAAAAATACAATATCAGTGATACACTACAATGCAATACCTGTAATACAATGCATGTGGTACAATACAATACAATACCTGTGATACAAGACAATACAATCCTGTGATACAATACAGTACAATGCAATGATCAAACTAACTAATGCTACAGATTGAAGAAGAAATTATTTATTCATAAGCTGAAAGCTCAGAAAAAATTCTGAGTCACTGACGGGAATCGAACCCGCAACCCTCTGATTACCGGCCAGATGCTCTACCCACTGAGCTACAGAGACTCACATGGGGAGCCGAGTCACTGGTTAAGTTCTTCAACTATATATCAAAGATTCACTCTACCATTAATGCTACAGATTGTTAATAAATCATTTATTAGATGGGTTTTCTGTAAAGCACGAAGTCCGTTATTCAATTAATATATTTATTCAATGCTTCAATAGCCACACGTTTTAATTAAGTTTAAAAGTCTCTTAACAAGTCTTATCCGAATTATGGCTTAATTAATGAACTGCGTTCTACAAAGTTGTACGTCTAATGACTTATGTACTTGCTTGAATAATGACGGCAAGACCTGCAAGCGAAGAAAAAGCAACATTATACCTTCTACGAATCGAGTAACATATCATAACAGGTCACACTATATCAAGCCATACCATTCAACTGAATACCATACTTTATCACTCCAAATATCATACTACTCCATACCATACCATACCATACCATACCATAACAAACCATACAACACTATTCCATGCCATACTCTTTCATATCATACCAAACCATACCACACCATACCATACCATACTTTACAATACCATAACATACAATAACAAACCATACCATACCATAACATAACACTTTATATCATACTATATCTATCTATCTGTTTCAGTTGCGCGCTACGTTGTATGCATTGTTGCACCTTGGTCCGTCGTTACAGTTCCAGAGTTTAAAAAGGCAAACGCAGTTTGCAAAAAGCTACTGAAAGAGGGAACAGTTGGCCACACCATTCATAAAAATCCCATTACAATTGAGCAGCTGGAAAAGTTGTTTTCAAGCGGCCAGTTCGGTGATTGTTTTTTAAGCAATCCTATTAAACTGCACAGTTCCGATCATAAACAACTATGGTCGCCAAGAACCGAGTATTCAAGAACTTCTTCTTTCTTGATTTGTACCATTTTAAGTCTGGTGGAGAACGTCTTTTTTTAAAAACAGCTTTCCTTGCAATTTATCTAAGGACTGCTTGTAAACCTCGTGGTTGTTGATTTGGCGGCATACACGGCAAACGCAGCTATTGATATTGTATAATCTTTGAAATCCATTCTTCCAAACTCTGTTGCACATTTGGTATTTTTTAGAAACAGCATTTTTTCATTGCGTTTTAAAATTTCCTCCTCGAAAACATTAACAAAGCAATGCGAGGCAGCCGTTTTGTTCAAAGGCAGGCTATTATCACTCCACGCGAAGTGATTATAGCCAGGATAGTGCGTCAGCCTCCACCAATCAGAGCAGCGGAAACTCTATAATCACCTGAGTAATTTTACTAATGAACGATAGACAGCGAGTAGCGAAAGTGCCTGGGTTTTATAACAAAAAAAATGATGGGTTCTTTAAACACTTGCTTTTATCGGTTTGAGCTCGAAGGTAATGTACAGGTTGGTTTCTATGATTCTAATAGTTTATTCTTCGTTTTGCATGTTTACGTCAAACACCACAAAGCCTCGCTTTCGAATCACGAAAGTGTGAATATTTCTTAAATAGAAGCCCAAGCGCCCACCAATGAAAAGAGTTCGTTCGTGAACACGGTTTGCACGTGCATAAATGCTCACCCCTATTTCTTGAATACGAGGCTTGGGGGTGAAAATGACTAGCTTGACGTCAACATGCATAAGGCCTATTGGCTTAGAAAATTCCACCCCGTAGTGTAACTGCTAGTTATGTTCGTTTGCAACTCGTCGCTGCTTACCATACCATACCACACCACACCACACCATACCATACCATAGCATACCATAAGACCATGCCATGCCATGCTATACCGTAGCATACCAAACCATACCATGCCATGCCATGCCATACCATACCACACAATACCACATCATACCACACCATACCATACCATACCATAACATACCATACCATACCATACCATACCACAACATACTATACCATGCCATACCATGCCATACTGTATCGTACCATACCATATCGTACCATACCATACCACATCATACCATGCCATACCATACTATACTAAACCATACCATACTGTACCATACCATACCATACCATACCGCACCATACCATACCATACTATATGATACCATAACATACTATCCAATACTCTACCATATTATGCCATACTATACCATACCATAACTATCGCTGCTTACCTGGATTAACAATAAAGTTATTTTCTAGTGGTTGGTTTTTCAACACAGTTTACACGACTTTAAGCAGTATTCCAGCACAAGGGGATATTCGTCGGTGCAGAGGTTGATTGACGCATAGTGTTTGCAGATGGGGTATTTGTCCTCACACTTTTTTTCAGCTAAAGCACAACGCGCAATACTGTGAGTCACTATTTCAGTTATTGAGTATTACTAATTATTAAATTTTCAATCTCGAATATTGCGATTCGCGCGTTCTGGTTGGTTCATTCAATCTCGGTTATCAGCTCATATTCGGAGTTCACCAAATATAGAAACTGACTGTAGTGTTTGCAAAGCCAAAAAATAGGTTCTGAATAAAATTTCGTTGTTATTTTTAAGTATGAAAGAGTTTAGAAAACTTAATTAAATTTAATAAAACAATTATTCCATTTGCGCTTGTTGGGTATGAGATGATTTATAGCCAACTCGGGGCTACGCGCCTCGTCAGCTATTTACCATCTCATATCCAACGCGCGCTCTTGGAATAATTGTTAATTACTATACACCAGTTTGTATATTGCTTATTGGCTAAGCAATTTGATTTGTTCAGAAATAATTGTAATAATAACAACAATGATAATGATGGTGAAAATGAGAAAGGAAAGTTTCCTAGCATTTATTATTTTTTCTAGTATTTATCAATCTTAGTAGATTAGGATCAATACAATTAAGCTCTAAGTATAGAGAGATTTTGATATCTGTTACTATTTTTTTTTCAATATCTGTAGAGACTGGTACTTAGGTTACGCAATGCGCTCGAAGTCACCGGTATAATTTTGCATTCATACTGATATAATAGTAATAACAATAATAATAATAATAATAACAATAATAATAATAATGATAATGATGATAATAATAATAATAATAACAAAAATAATAACAATAGTAATAATGAAACAATGATAACAACAATAACAATTATAATAACAATATTAATCATAAAAATGATAATAATAACAATAATAACAACAATAGTAATAATAATAATAATAATAACAATAATAATAACAACATAGTAATAATTTTAAGTAAGATCGACTTAGAAAATGTATTGAGAATAAAAACTAACAACAAAATCCAACGTTTCGGAGTCAAACATGACTCCATTATCAAGGTAAAGCTTTAATGGATAACTCGCAATTTAAATACAACGGGCGTTATGTCAAAACAAAAAACTTTTGCATAACTGTGAGTTAACTGTTAAAAGATAGTTGACACTAAGACATTTACAATGCTAGAATACAAAAAGCGTGAGTTCAAACAAAAACTTTAGCATGAATGGAATCTGACTGTGATGGCTGATGCTCACGTATTAAAAGCATCTCATGAACGAGACAGTCAAACTTCGATTTTCATTTCTTTAGGATCCTAAAATGTGCTTTAAGTTCAGGTTTGTCCAGGTCGTGTTTCGTCTTCATGTGTCGACCAACCGAAGATGATAAAGATTTGTGTTCCTCTATACGCTGATACAAATGCCCTGTTGTATAACCAATTAAATGGGGTCTTTGCGATATGGACTACATTGGTTATACAACAAGACATTTGTATCAGCGTATATATTGTTATTATTATTATTATTATCATTATTAATAGTAATAATAATAATATTAATGATAACAACAATAATAATAATAACAGTAGTAATAATAATAATAATAATAATAATAACAACAATAATAATAAAGGACAGTCATCTCACACACCCTAAGCACTACTGATGTTTTGAGGATAACAGAAGAGCGTACAGAGGAAATTTTAAGCAACTTTAGTTTTTTTATTATATATAAAATATTATATCACTGAATTGTGAATATAGTTATAGTTTTTTATCGTGCATTAGCCACGCTCAACGGCTCTGAAAGTCCCGAAACACGCACATTCAAATTATAATTTCTCGGAGTGTCAGCGCGACACGAGAAAAAAAATTTAAATACGGCCTGTAAACTTTAAAGGATTTTATTCAACAAAGATCGATTCCCCTGTAAGCTGCTCGTGCATTAGATAATTAAATAAATAAAAGGAGAAGGGGCCTGGGTTCGCTTGAAATGTGTTTCGATGTCGACCTACGGTTTAGGGAGGTATAACGGATTGCTGATAATATTTTCAGAGTTACGGTTCAGCACCGGAAATCAAATCCGAACCCTTCGCATGGTATATTAGCTTTATAAAGTTGTACAGTTTGTGCTAACTCTTTAGGACAACAGTCCCATTCCAGATTATCAGAGAAGACAAGTTTTGGCCAAGAAAAAACGACCGCTTCCAAATAACTCACCAATTTTGTACACAAAATTACTTGAGGCCTCGCCGACGCAAACGGACGATGTGGTGTTGCAGACTTTATAGGTGGAATCTATGCAGCGTACCGTGGGACCATAACGGTCGTATGAGAGACTGGAGTTGACACCGCTCCAGCACTCCGCGTAGTACTGGAGCCCAAAATGCTTGAACGACTGGCTTTTTGCCGCCACGGCACAACGGCAAGCCAAACTGTTGGTTCATCAATGACGATATTGTTATTTTCAATTGATGAAAATAATAAAAATGCAGTTAATAATGGTAATGGTAGTAGCGATGATGAAACGATATCAAAACTGACGATGATGACTATAAGAGCAAGGTTAATGATAATGATTTCAAAGAAAACAATAACAAGTAATAAAAAAGAATAAATGATAAAAACGATGTTAATAACAATAAGAATAAGAGAAAGAAGAGCAAGAAGATGAAGAACACGAAGACGATGAAGAAAACAAAGAAGAAGAAGGAGATGATTAAGAAGATGATGATGAAGAAGATGATAATGAAGATGATGATGAAGAAGGTGATGATGAAGAAGATGATGATGATGAAGATGATGAAGAAGATGATAAAGAAGATGATGAAAATGATGAAGATGATGAAGATGATGAAGAAGAAAAATATGAAGAAGATGATGATGAAAAAGAAGATAAAGAAGACGATGAAGAAAAGGAAGAAGGAGAAGACGAAGATGAAGATGGTGGTAATGATAAATATGAGGAGGAGGAGGAGGATGAGGAAGAAGAACTATAAGAACATAAAAAAGAAGACGAGGAAAATTGAGAAAGAAAAAGGAAAGAACAAGAACAAAAAAGAAAAGACGAAGGAGAAGTGTTACGTCATTGTCACTCCCCACTTCCCCCGGTAGGGCCGTACCTTGTCATTGAGTCGGCCGGTTCATTCCAGTTAAACGCTTGCTCACTGTAAACAGGGCTATTCGGGTCACGATCTGTCAGCAATAGCACAGGCATAACCCGGTTTTGTATGTCATCTTGGTAACAGCCGACTTTTTCATACTCCACGGAACACGTGGGAGAATCGGCGGGACCGCCTGTTAGTGACGTGGCAAGTATTTCAGTTTGGTATTTTGTTAGTGCTGTCCAGGGCTGGGTGGTTAACTTGAATCCTGGGTTAAGCTAAAACTCGAGGCCAAGCGATGCTTATTTCTCTAAGCAAAGGTTTATACGGGGTACGTTCGCTTTTCTCAGAGCAAAATTTAAGGACTTTTTTAGGACTTTTTAAGGTAAGATTATTGGTTTTTGAGGACCTAAGCCATGGAAAATCAACCACCAGAACTGACCTAAAACATGACTTTTTACGATATTGTGGCAAAGACTGCACGAAGCACTGCACAGATCTCCAGGTACTGCTTGAAGCCATCCAGTAAACTCTGCCCTTTTGAGCCAAGATTTTTCGAAAATGCATTTCCCGGGTATTGTTGAGATTTATCGAATTATCATAACAAAGGAAAAGTAAAAAATTAAAGGACTTTTTAAGGACAATGACTAATTTTTTGTAAAATTTAAGGACTTTAGAGGCCTCAAATTTTGGAAAGTGAAAATTAAGGACTTTTAAGGTTTTTAAGGAGCCGGACGAACCCTGTTTATAGTAGTTACAAAATACTGTTTAGATCTTCCGAGGAAAAATCTTGTCAATTCAAAAATTACCTTATTATAGGAAATCAACAATGCACTTTATTAACGCGATTTTGGACAAATCGCGTTAATCAAATGTATCTTAAAAAATTTTGATGTAAATTTTATGCACGTTTTTTAACAACATTGTCAATTTAAAGCATCTTTTTTCAGTACAGAAAAATCAAAATCTCACGACTCCTCTATAGGCTCCTCAGAGTCACTATCGGACAAGATATCTTCGCTTGGCAAAATCAACTTCAAAATGTCTTTTGATTGGTCTTGATATTCCTCTGTCTCTTTAAGTGGGTAGCGCAATCCTAAAAATTATTAACTGTAAACGCTTCCTTTTTTCCATGGGACATATGTATGTTCAGATTTGTAAGCGCAAAAATGTAAATCGCAAGTTTGAAGAAATCGAAGTAAATAAAGCTTGTCGTAAAAATTGGCGTTAATTTATAGCATGTAAACCTAATTTTTGTAAAATTCGCGATAATTAAGTGAAAAGTTAATTTTCGTCGCGTTGTCAACGTGCATTGTTAATTTCCTATAATAAGGTAACGATAAAAGCACTTTGTAAAAGGCCTTAGTTGAACCTTTTTAATTAATAAGCTAGTTACTTGAATATTTCCTCAAAGATAGAATCAGACTGTAAATATAATGCCGGTAACATTTCCTTTCATCTTGGGAAATTATCAAGGTTACATGACTAATTAATGATAAAGCGGTTTGTGGAACGTTTTGCATAACAAGAGTACCAAGCTAATTAGTGAAATAGAATTCAAATTCTGTTACTGGAAATAGTACATAATCATTAGAAAAAAGACAACGTTTCAACTGAAACCTTTGGTCTTCATCGAGTAATGGGAGATCCATGTGTCATCTCCTTATACGGTAACTGGCGAGGAACGCCTTGTAGGATTTGTTTGGGCATCATCTACTTCCAGCGAGGATCCCTTTTTAACATTTACACCTAATTTTATCTGCTATACCTATGGTTTTGTTCGACACACTTTGTTGAGTTCATGAACATGTAAGTTTAACTGATAAAGGCTCAATAAAAATCCTTAAAATCGCTTAAATTAGTTGTCGCTAATTCTTTCTCAGACAAAATCGCTAAACTTAGTAGTCGCTAGAAATAGCTACCATAAGGTAACTAATCGGACGCTTTTCAAATTATGACGAATCTCGGTTCCTTTCTTTTGAAGTTTCTACCATTATGCAGGTTAACAACGAAAAGCCTAAGAAATTACTCAATTGTACTTACTTTGGGGTAAATCTGGAAAAAACTCCCTGAAGTTTTTAGCTGTGTAGAAAACGGTAAGGATTCAATAGTTTAGAACCAGATGAGCATTTTGATTGGTTGATTCTAGGTCACGCCGCCCCTGATCAAATTCAAATGCACCCTGACCGGGATACAAATGCGGAGTTGTTGTCCGCGCGCCGTCATTGTTTGTTTGTTTTTATTATATCATTGTTTATGGGAAAATCTAAGCTTAATTTTTTACTTTTTATATTAAAACTGTTGTCATCTGTGAACTCAAAATTCGAAAAACCAAAGAAAATTTCCACGTCTAAGTATGCTTTTTAATCAAAAAAAGATCGGAATGTAAGTTTTGAACGCGCAGGCCGGGGACTGGTAACCTGTGACGTAGCAGCAGTGAGTTACGTGGTTTTTGTTTAAAAATATTCATTTCTGTTAAAAGATGTCATAAAATTTTTGTTTCAAACATTTTCAAGGGAATAACTCATTGGTTAAAGTTATAATAATGAGACTATTGTAGCCAGAATTGAATTTTTGGGATAAAAAAGATTGTCTCTGCTTCATGCCTCGTGCTTCGTCATATGCTTCCTGCTACGTCATCATTTCAGGCTTCAAGTCTAAAAAATGTAACAGGAACGGCGAGAAAAGGTTTTATTTTCGAAAATTACTTTTATTAAAGGGTTCTACTTTTCATCTGGAACTTTAAAAAATAAGCTTGATAGAGACTTTAATGTTCAGTCCCTCGGGAAACAAGTTAGTCTTGTTTTCCCTCGAGCTCCGATGTTTCTCAGAACTTCGTATCGGGAGAACAAAACTATTTCAAATGGGGACTATATATATAAGGTAGATAATATTTTAACAAACTTTAGTCTTTTATGAATTTAATTCTTACGGTTTTATTGCAGTTTTGGTTAACTAAGTTACACTTGTGCTTTGTTGTGAAATTTGTTTTACCATTTTTTATTAATCAAAAGTTTGAACATCAAAAATATTTCTCAACGTATTTGCTAACAAACTGCATTCATGGCACAGCTAGCTAGTTCAATTCATGACATTGTTACATCAGTTGGTGGCGGGAAAATGTTAAGAAAATGATCTTACACTTACCTTGCAACGAAAGAATGAAAAATCCGCACAGAAGAAAAACGTAGTGAATCAAGGTCGCCATTGACAACTTTCTGCAAAAAATGTCTCAGGAAAATTGTTTGAGTATGTCTAGCACTTTTAACCCAAAAAGCGCGAAACAGCTTGTACAACCGGCACGGATCAAATAACACACTTTCGCAACTCGAGCGCCCTTTTGCGGCCGTTAAAACACATCACATTTCAATATTAAAAGTATCGTTTAGTAACTTAAGTCTCGCTAATCGAAATTTTGTCAGAAATGAATAAACTTCCCACTAGTTAATAACAAAAGGAAGGAAGCTACATGACGTTTTCCCATGCAAGATTAAACATCTTGTAATTTGAAAACGGTACAAAACAGATTTGAAAAGAGTTTTAATTCGTGTCGTGTGAACGGAACAGCCATGTCTTAACCCCTTGACAGTTATAAGCTGTCTGGTTTTAAAGCAAATTGATATAAAAAAAATTGTACATTTAGTTAACTACAGAAAAATCAGTTTGTATCTGTGCTATTGGTAGTTAAGCGGTTAAAAACTTTGATATCAAAACAAATTGATCTTCCAAATCTGACTTGTGCCGTGTCGTGGTTTCTTTCAAGGAAAAAGCACAGTCAACTCGAATTGACATTTAAGCTTTCTGGATCAGTTTTAAGCAGTTGTCAAAAAAAACTTTATAGCTAAAGTTTCTTCTACAAGAGATATCAATTGGTGTTTAATTCTACTAGATGACTATGCAGCAAAACGTCTCTTTATATATGATATTTCAAAATGTCACCGCTCATGTTTTGATCAGTCGTGTGAGAAAAAATCATGTCTACGAACTGATTAAAGCTTAATAAAGTTTCATCAAATCTAAATTTGAAATTTGATAAAAAAAATTTCTTATGAATAGAATAAACTTAAGTTGACTTTTCGGTTGAAACTGAATCTTTCGTTAGGGTAAAAAGTGTGCAGTTCTGAGCGAGAGTTTGTCGTTTAATATTCTCCTCTTCAGTTATTAAAGACGTGCAACTAGTTATGTAGGTAATAAATTTTACCAATCTGAAAAACTCCTACACCGTCGATTGAAATAACAGACTTGATCAACATTAATTACGAGGACGTCTAAATTGATAATTTAAGATATTTGTTTTATGAAAAAATTGCGTTCAAAATTTTAGGAAAACAAACGCAAACATTTTAACAATTAATAGATAAACTGCATTATCTATTTGAAAATTAAATAACGTGCACTTTTGTTTTTTATGTTGTTTACTAGAAAACGCTTTTTGCAGCTTAGTAAACTGATATTTTCATTAAAACGTTTTAAGTTTGTCTCGTGTTCAACTGACTACAAGATTTATTGATATGTCATTTTTTACGGGTTGAGTTCCCTGTACATTAGTTGAATAAAAAAAGTTCGACAACTACAATCTTTTACACAGATATTTCCTCAGTACAGATTTGTTAACGAATAGTTCGTTAAACAAACCCGTAAAAAGATAACGGTATTCATTAAGCTTTCATTTAATGGTTAAAGTCTGGTAAGGTGTCTGTTGTTAAACGCCATTGATTGGCCGTTCTTCTCGATTCGATTTGACTGAAGCACGAAACTCGAGATACTAGTCCATCTGATTCGCTTCGAGTTACATTCACGAATTTTCAACCGAAGGTCTAACAAGCTAAGCCTATAAAAATTAGCTGTTGAAGTATTCTTAAAAGAAGTTTTATTTAGTAAGTAGTACATTCAAATATCAACAAAATGGAAATATCAACAAAATAGTAGACCCACCCAATAAAAAGTTTCGTTTCCAATCGCCCGGGCGTCTCTTATGATTGTGGGTCGGTCAGGCAAAAGAAAAGCTGTCATGAAAAAAAGTTCCTTTCGAAGAAACACTGACACTTTAAACTTTTTTAAGACTTTTTGTTGATCTAACGAATGGTTACAATCAACGAGAATACTTTTCTTAAAATATATAAAAACGTAAAACTGCTCACATATTTAAAAGCCTCTTAAAACTACATACATTTATTAGAAATAAAATATACAACACGATATTTTGCCTATGCAAAAATATGGACAATTAGGACAGATGAAATAATTTTCAAGCTGGAAGTTTAGAGTTCTTGACAGCGTGAGGTTTTTGAAACTCTTTTACTAATAAAAAGTAAAATCTAGACTGTCCCTAGTTGGTGGTGCACTTATTAGGATAGACAAAATCAGAGTTAGAGCGAGTGTTGCTAACTCTCGTTTAGTTTGTAAAACGTATACAAATCTGATGGTAAAAGATGTGTATACAAACGTCTATTAACAGCCTTTGAAAACATGTTGATTAAAGAAATGGACGTCATACCAAATGTTGTCAAAAAACAAAATCGTGTTCTTGTAAATTAAATCTTGCTTCTTTGACTAGCTGATCTGGAACTTTTTTTTATTGTTTTCGACAAAAAAAAATTTGAAAAGAAGGGCGATGGGAAACGAAAAAAATTTTTTGGGATGGCCTTACATGACCCAGCCGAGGTCGTTCAATGACTTCTTTTAAGGGGGAATTATAGTTAATTTTGGGGGGATAGTGGAAGAGTTGAGGGAGGCTTGAAGAGGGAAATTTTTGAAGAAAAGCTTAAAACCGTCCTTTCTGACCATGCGTAAGTTTGGGGGCGTTTTGGCGTTTATCAAATATTAACTTCAAAATTATTTCTTCCGACCTCTCTACAAATCCCCAAAACTCAAATTTCTCTTTAAAAATAACCAATTGCCCAATTTGTTATGTTTTCCTCGTTTTCAACTTTGGACGGCGATATCAGCAAAAACATTAAAAGTCGAAATGGCTTTTGATTCTTTTGACTGTAATCTTGCTTTAACTAGCGAAAGAAAACGATGACATTCTCTCATAAATGAATAAAAATGGTGGTACAAAACTTAATATTTCAAACTGTTAAACTTTCAACTGTAGGTTCTTAAGTCTCATGCTAAACTTTTCTTTCGAAAGAAATTGTTTAATTCCGCTGACTTTGCCATCATGTTGTGTGTGCGAGCACTCGCCTCGCTGGTTTGGAAACCAGTCCAATTGAATGTCTATGTAAGTAAACTTGTTTATTCATTTTATAAAACTGACTCATAGTCGTTTTCACATTAGAAGACAGACAAGTCGTCTGAATGTGAAAACGAGACGAACACAATTCTGGACGAACAAGTCTTCAGAATTTGTCCGTCTGTTTGTTCGTCTCTTCGGACGATTTTTCGTGGACGACTTGTTCGTCTAGACAAACAAATCAACCAAAGGCCGTTTTAAATTCACGTTTGTCGAACAAACTGTCGAACAAATTGTTCTTGTATCAAGGTCAAGGAAGGAGAATTGCACTAGCATATGGCGACAGTTATCTGTTTGTACATCAGTTGTGCGTGTAACTGAATGTGAATTTATGACGGCCAACACAAGGCGGTTTGTTTGTCTCCCTTTCACACTTCTCAAGACAAACAAATCGTCAGACGACTTGTCCGTCCTCTAGTGTGAAAATGGCTTTAATATCTTTTTCATCAAAAAAGAACATAATTAACATTTAACATTTTCATTCCCAATAAGTATTCAACATGTAACTTTTCCTTACGTAATATAAAACAAAGTATGAGGTTTGGTAATGAGAAAATGAGAGGACTATCAAAGATGAATAGTCATGGTTTTCCAGGCCAGGAAAAGTCATTGAGATGGGGGAAATGGTCAAGATCATGGAAAGTAATGGAGTTTTATTATTGGTTTTGACTTTAATTGGGAAAACCACATCTCTCAAAATTATAAAACATATGATGACTTTGTCTTACATTAACAAATTCAAGTGTTTCACTCTAAATTTAAGAACGTCACACTGCCTTTCAATTTTAAGAAGGTGTAATTGGTGTTTATTCCCAACTAGAGCACATAGTTTCAATGGAAAAAGTTTGGGAGAATTTTACTTTTAATGACCGTGTGAACCCTTGCGAAGTTTCGACTGCTTATTCACAGTTTACACATCGCCAAAAGAAGACAAGCAGCAAGCAGTTGAGCGGCCGCTGTTCTCAATCAGACTCACATCGTGAGACGGAAAAATTTTACCAAGTAAGGTGAACTACTCTCTGCCTGGCAAATTTCAAGGCACCAGGATTTTTTAGCTAACGAAGTTCTTGGTACAAACATAGAAATTTAACAAGTTTTGAAACAGAAAAAGTTCACACAGATTTCTCAATTTCTTTTATTTATTTACTTATCTACTTTTATATTTATTTAGAATATCTAACATTAAATAGTTTACGATTATAAAATCCATATTAGTAAAATCATACTAGTGGTCTATCATGAATGCTGCATTCTGATTGGCTACGCTACTCATAGGCTATTAGT
>JAOBAT010120265.1:0-13535 GCA_026413305.1 Hydrozoanthus tunicans
GTCTTCACTTCTTCTACTAGCGTCATCACTTCTTCTACTAGCGTCGTCACTTCTCTTACTAGCGTCATCACTTCTTCTACTAGCGTCATCACTTCTTTTACTAGCGTCTTCACTTCTCTTACTAGCGTCATCACTTCTTCTACTAGCGTCATCACTTCTTCTACTAGCGTCGTCACTTCTCTTACTAGCGTCATCACTTCTTCTACTAGCGTCATCACTTCTTTTACTAGCGTCGTCACTTCTCTTACTAGCGTCATCACTTCTTCTACTAGCGTCATCACTTCTTTTACTAGTGTCATCACTTCTTCTACTAGCGTCATCACTTCTCTTACTAGTGTCATCACTTCCTCTACTAGCGTTATCACTTCTTGTATTAGCGTCATCACTTTTTTACTAGCGTCATCACTTCTTTTACTAGCGTCATCACTTCTTTTACTAGTGTCATCACTTCCTCTACTAGCGTTATCACTTCTTCTACTAGTATCATCACTTCTTCTACTAGTGTAATCACTTCTTCTACTAGCGTCATCACTTCTTTTACTAGTGTCATCACTTCTTCTACTAGCGTAATCACTTCTTCTACTAGCGTCATCACTTCTTCTACTAGTGTCATCACTTCTTCTACTAGCGTCATCACTTCTTCTACTAGCCGCCATCACTTCTTTTACTAGCGTCATCACTTCTTCTACTAGCGTCATCACTTCTTCTATTTGCGTCATCATTTCTTCTACTAGCGTTATCCTTGAGGCTACTTACATCATCGCTGCTGCTACTAATAATTTTTCTTTATCGTTACCATCGTTTTTTTTAATTCTGTTACCGTTTTTATTGCTTTTATCATCATTATTACCATTATGGTTATTATCATCATTGTTGTTATTTTTATCGATATATCGATATTATTTTTTTCTATGTATTTATCATATATGAGGATGTATGTAATGATTGCGCAGTAATGGTTGCCACGAAATTTGTAGCTGCTACTTATTTCCTGCTACTTAATGTTTTTTACATGTTCCAATAATCTCGTTGTCAGAGAAAGTTACTATATGTCCTTGATTGAAAGAGAGTGGATCTTATCCTATCAAAATGCACTGGAACATTCAAATTTAGCGTTGAATTTGGTAAATACAATGAGAAGATTCATAGAACAAAGCATTCTTTTTACGACCTGCAAGTGGTCTAAGCATGGTTATACCTGCTTATCTACTCGAAAACAATTTAACTATCTTTATGGATGTACACCCGAACCCTGGCTGGGATCTGACAAGATCTGTGTCAGCATACCTGTTGTATTTTCCCGCGCTTAAAGATCCTGTAAATGCAAATGAAACTACTGTCAACTGTCAGCCTCTTTGCTTTGGAGATCGTCTTTCCTACTTCATGTTCTTGTTGGCTTCACCCTTCTGACGCAGTGACTTACAAAAAGATGAAATACTGAAAATCAAGAGGTGGAGAGCAAGTTAAGAAAAAGCAAGAATAACGAAGGAATGTACAAGCAAACACCAAAACTGTCGTCACACACTAGACCACAGTGGGAATCCCGTGGGTATAGAAACAAATCCAATCTCAATGATGTCAATGTGTGTTCAAAGATAACAAACAACGGCTATTATAGATCAGAAACAAAAGATGCAAATATTTCTTCTTCAACAAGTTTATCTGCTAATAATAGTAGCTCTGTGTTTTGCCTGCTCGACTCGCAATCGCTTTAAAACCAGTAGTATGCCACAATAAAATCAATGCTTCTCAGTTGAACCTTAAAGTTGCTACTATAAACTGTGAATCTTGTAATAACAAAGCGGCCATTATCGCTGATTATATCCTTGTTTGACTGAACGTGGCTACAATTAGGTGATGGTGTTACCATTTGTGAACTATGCTCGGATGGATTTGGATTGGTTTCTATCCCGCGGAAAGATCGTGGTGGTGGTTTTGCGATCATTACTAAAGAACCATTATCTGCAAAGTCAAACTGTTGTGATGATGTTGTTTTCTGCTCTTTCGAGCACCTAACTACGATCATAACTCAAAATCTTCACTCTCAGCCTTTAAACTTATCCGTAATATATCGACCACCACGATCTGACAAAAACACTACACCAATTACAATTAGTGTTTTCTACGATGAATTATCTGACCTGCTTACAAGTATCTATATCAAGACAGGACGGCTGCTGATCACTGGCAATTATAATTACATGTCGACAAACCCAAAAAAACCTGATGTCTCCCGCTTCTTACAAATTATTGAATCGTTTGGACAGAAACAACATGTAAACGTCCCAACTCATGCTGGCCACACACTTAACTTCATTATCACTCAGGAAGATCGTGATTTCTTGTCATGCCTTCCTCAGGCGCATTTTATGATGACATCTCCATCTACCGTCCTTTTCTCCTTAAATTGGGCTAAGCCTGGTCGCCCTACTATTACGCAAAGCTGCAGAAAGATCAAAGCAATTGATATTAACGAGTCCGACCTTCAGTCACGTGCTCTCCTTCAGCGTCCTGCTGAAAGCCTGGAAGATCTTGCTCATAGTAACAGTCTACTCTCTCAACTGTCCTTAACGCTCATGCGCCTTTAGTGTCAGTTAAAGTTCCACAAAGGCCATGTCAACCCTGGTACTGCTGTGACATAGCCGAGGCAAAATAGAAGCAGCGTTACCTTGAACGCCGATGGCGCCACACTAAACTGAGGTTGACCGGCCATAATAATAATATCTAGCGAGTTAATCGCCCTTACTTGCAGTCATGGACTGAATCGCGAAGGACGCAATTCAACGAGGTAGCATGTTAAGGCGCATATTGCTGCCGCTATACGGCCCATGCATGACCTCGGAGACCAGCTCCACAGCCAGATAGAATTAGCTGGGTGTCGATTTTGTTGAGGGAGGAAAACCGGAGAGCCCGGAGAAAAACCCTCGGAGTCAGATTGAGATTGACAAATCTCAGCCCACATGCGGAAACCAGGACTCGATCCCGGGTCCACAGAGGTGGAAGGCACGAGCGCTAACCGCTCGGCCATCCTGACTCTCTATAGTTTATTGACGCTCGGAATCAGGTCTGTCATCTGATAACTGGGGCTAAGACTTCGTTTTATTCAAGTAGAATTGACGCATTTTCTGGCAATCAAAAAGCTCTGTTCAGGGAAATGAATCGCCTGCTTAACAAACCTACAGTAACACCCTTGCCACTACATACGTCACCTGGGTTCCTTGCCAATCAGTTTTCCGAAATTTTCTCTAGAAAACTTGATCTCATCAGGCGTGAACTCAACTATTGTGTTCTACGATCTTCACCTGTATCTGAAACTTATTCGCGGGACGTTGTTAAGTTTTCTACCTTCGTAACGTATCAATTAAAACTGTAACCGATATTATTTCGTCCTGTCTAGCTAAAACTTGCGATTATGGTCCTGTTCCAACTCGGTTACCGCAAAACTGCTCTTTGCTTTGAGCACCAACCATAACAACTATGATTAATTTATCTTTCTCAACTGGAACTCTTCCTAGCTCATGGAAAGATGCCATTGTTCTTCCTTCTCTGAAAGCTCGTAAAAAAGAACTTATTATGGAGAACTACCGTCCCATATCTAACTTGTCTTTCGTTTCTAAAATCTGTGAAAAAGTTGTAGCTGCAGTATCATAGTTCACAACTCGGAATTGACACAACTCTGTTTATTACAATGAGTCAACTTATATAATAGGGACGACTCTCAACCAGCCAAGCACATGGTTTTTCCTACGCGTCATACATAACTCACAGGGAGCCCAAACTATCAAGACCTATTACTACACCTCCCTTCTAACGTACATCAATCATAAAACGAAATCGAACCTTAGTCTCTGCAAGTTAATTTGAACATAGTAAGAACTTATGTCTCTTTCAAGTGTTTCAAATCAGTCTTTGGAAACAGTGTCTCTCAGACATCCTCAATCAATCTCTGTGGCCTTTTCGCGCATCTACCTGAGCGTGTACTGTAGGCTTGTTTGTTCAGCTGCTTTGTATCTGGAGTGGCCGTCGAAGTCGTAAGACCATCTGGGGGACTGCTGCTGGGCTAGATGGCTCGGGAGTGAAGTCCATTTCTTTTAGTTCCGGATATGTTGGTTTTTTGGGAACTAAAGCCGCTCTGTTCCTTCGCATGCGCAGCGTTCCTTTCTCTCTGTCTGTATAATACATGACCGAGGAGACGATGAAGATGACATGACTCGGTTCTGATCGCGTATCCAAACTGTCTCTCCCTCCCTCAGCTTAGAAAGCTCTTTGGCTTTGTGTCTTTGGTCGTCGTTTCTTTGCTGGTTACTGCGATACAATTCTTCCTTCTGTTTCAACTTTACCCTATCATTTACACGCAGGTTTGGTTGCAGGTTCTTCGGTAAAGCTGGAAGCTATGTCTTGAGCCGTCTGCTCATCAATAATTCGCAAGGAACCAAACCATGACCTGTAACTCAGGAGACCAAGATACGGATCTTCATTATTCTTCAATATTTCCTTAACGGTTCGAACCGCTCTTTCCGCTTCTCTGTTGGCTCTCGGGTACTTTAGAAAACTAGTAACGTGCGCAAATCTGTACAATGTAGTAAACTGTTGGAAAAGTGTGGTCAGTTATCTAATACTACTAGATTAGGGATACCGTGCGTAGCGAAGATTTCTTTAAGTGCGTCAATCACTGTGGCTGCTAACTGGTTGTGAAGTCTCTTAGCCTCTACCCATCTCGAGTAATAGTTGACGACGAGAAGGATTGACTTGCCTTTTAGCTCAAATAAATCCATAACTAGCCTCTCCTATGGCCGTGATGGGAATGATGAAGGCATTAACGGCTCTTTTAGCTCTGATCGGTGCTTTGCACAAGTAGAACATTTAGTGACCAGTTCACTGATAGCAGTAGTAACACCTGGCCACCACACTGACATCCTTGCTCTGGCCTGGCACTTAGTGATACCCAAGTGCCCTTGATGGATACATTCTAGAGTTTCTAGTCGCAGCTGCTTAGGTATAACGATTCTGTCATCGAATAGGAGAACTCCTTCAACCACTACCAAGTGTCCCCTCTTCTTCCAGTAGGGTTGTAGAATTGGCATGTGTGGCATGTACATTGGCCATCCTTCCATGCAGTAAGTTTTAATCTGTGCACACACTTCACCGGCGTCTTGTGCTTGTTTAATTTCTTTTATACGTTTAGAAGTTGCCGGTAGTGCTGTGATACTGTGTTGAGCAAAACTTCAACTTCTTCAATAAGGTTGATATCTGTTTGATCAGGCTTAGAAACTGGCGCACGTGACAGTGCATCGGCTGTCGTTTGCTCTTTACCGGGAACGTAAACGATCTAGGGGTTAAATTTCATGAGGCTCATTCAAAATCTGAGGATTCGTGGCGGCATGTTTGAGAGATTAGTTGTAGAGAGGAGTGGGACTTGTAGTTTGTGGTCCGTCTCTAACGCAAACTCCATCCCCAGAATATAGTCTGAGAACTTATCACAGCCCCACGTTTCTGCTAGGGCTTCCTTTTCTATGACTGCGTATCGTTCCGCCGTGTCAGTTAAAGAACGTGAAGCGTAATACACGCGTCGCCTGCTGCCGTCGCCTGCTGCCGTCGCCTTGGAGTTGAGAAAGAATTGTTCCGAGTCCCATACTTGACGAGTCTATTGATACTATAGTTGGCCGTTTAGGGTCGTAGCGCGCAAGACTCTTTGGTGCTGCAAGCTCCTGTTTGATCTTCTGGAAGGACTGTTCTTGTGGTTGGTCCCAGTTCCAGCTGTGGTTTTTCTTCAGAAGTTGTCGCAGAGGTTCATTATGGTTAGCGAGGCCTGGGATAAACTTCCCCATTTGGTTTAAGAGCCCCATAAAACGTTGAAGCTCATTCACTTTCTCTGGTTTTGGGAACTTTCTTATTGCTTCCGTCTTCCCTGGGTCTGGGTTGACCCCTGATTCATCAATAATGTGTCCCAAGAACTTAACAGATTGTTTAGCAAACTCACACTTGTTGTTGAGGGTCACTCCGGCAGCATCAGGTCGTCTGAGAACTGCTCGGAGTCGTTCATCGTGTTCTGCCTGAGTTTTGCCATGCACTAGAACGTCACCTACATGACATATGACTCCTTCTATACCTTCTAGGATGTTGGACATCGCTCGCTGATACACCTCGGGTGCGGAGCAAATTCCAAAAGGGACACGGTTGAAACAAAATCTTCCATAAGGGGTGATGAATGTTGACAACAATCTTGATTCTTGGTCTAGTGGCATCTGCCAGAACCCACTATTTGCGTCTAGTTTTGAAAAATCTTTACTCTGTCCCAGTTTAGCAAGGCTTTCATCTACTGAGAATGTTGGGTGAATCTCCCTCTTAACACTTTGATTTAGTTGTACTAGGTCGTCACAAACACGAACCGATATTTTGGTTCAATTACTGGGACCATTCCAGAGCACCAGCTAGTTAGTTTCGTAACAGGTGATATTACCCCCTGTTGGACCATTCGGTCCAGTTCTTCTTTAACCTGGGGGAGAAGGGGATGTGGGACTTTTCTCGGTGCAAATAGACAAACTGGGTCAGCATCGGGTTTTATGGAAATATGATATTCAGTTTTCATTTTCCCTAATCCCTTGGATGAGCTTGAGAACTCTCTTCTGAAGTTTGGGGAGTGTTTTATTTCATCTATGGTCTCACTTGCTCTCACAATAAGTCCTAGACTTACACAGGCATGTCTGCTTAGCAGAGAGTGCGGTTGGTTCGTTATAACATAGACGAATTCCTCGACAGCCTTGTCGTTTGACTTTAGGGTGGCTTTAAAGGTGCCTATTACGGGTATTTTGGTACCCCCAGGGCCTTTTAAAAACTCCCCTTGTTTTTCTAGGTTTTTTCTTTTGTACCCAGTGTTCTTGGTCGCTAATTACCGTAACTGAAGCGCCGGTCCAATTTGAACATCGTGGGGTTATTGTTGACCTGAACGTTGGCTTTCCAGTAATCTGCACTTGACCCAACCTTCCCCCAAAAGGGTAGGTCCAGTTCCTCCATATTTTGCTTCTTAGAGGGTTTGTTGAAGCAAGAACCTTGCTGTGGCAAAATGCATCCCTTGCGGGACACCGACTTCTCATGGGCTTCGCGACCGCACCACTGGCATTTTTTGCCCCCCTGGGGACCCCCCTTAGGCATGAATTTTGGCCCTTTTGATTTCCTTTGAACTTCGGACTTCTTCACGTACTCTACTGTGGAATTTATTTCTTCCCTGACCACACCTCTACTTTCTTTTCTTGTTTCATGCAATTTACTAATTTCTATCGCTTGTTTTAGTGTTAAGTCCGCCTTCAGCTGCAGGCGCTCCGAGAGTCTTTCGTCAAGAACTCCCACAACAATTCGGTCACGAATTAAATCATCTTTTAACTTGTCATAATTACATTCGTTTTCCAGACGATGTTACTCCTGAATAGAACTATCGATCGACTCACCTTGCCTCTGTATTCTTCGATTGAATCGTGCTCTTTCGACTATCACGTTCCTTCTTGTCCCGAAGTATTCGTCAAGGGTTGTTTCATTTCTTCGTAGGTGACTTTCGTTTCATCAACTCGAAGAGTCACAAGGATATCGTCGGCACATTCTCCCATGGCATAAAGTAAGGTGTTAACCTGTTCTGCATCGGATTTTTGCGATAATCCTGAAGCTATGCTAAAGCGCCCAAATCTTTTGATTCATTTTCCCTATGCGTCAGCTTGTTCCAAACCATTCGAACACGCGAATCTTTCTGGAGGGTTTAACTGTACATTTATTTGTTCGCTGTTTCTTGGTTCGTTGTTCCTGATGAACTTGCTTGACCCATTTTCCTCTGTGTGATCCCACCGCTGCCACCATGCAGTATAATAGTTCACAACTCGAAGTTAACACAACTCTGTTTATTACAATGAGTCAACATATATACTAGTGACGACTCTCAACCAGCCAAGCACATGGTTTTTCCTACGCGTCATACATAACTCACAGGGAGCCCAAACTATCAAGACCTATTACTACAGTAGCCACTCAGTTTATCGACCATTTGTTTAAGAACAACTTAATGGAAACTTCTAGTCAGCCTACAGACTCAACCATAGCAGCCCTGCTCCGTGTATGCAATGATATTGTTTGCTCTATGGAACAAAGAAAAATCACGGTCCTTGTGTTACTTGACCTGTCAGTTACTTTCGACAATGTCGAACACCAAATTCTTTTAAACCGACTACAATCGCACTTTGGAGTAACTGGAGTAATGCTTAACTGGCTTACATCTTACTCATCTGGCCGACGACAGCGTGTCTCTGTTAATATTGCTCGTTCATACCCAAAAGTTTAGAAATGTGGTGTACCTCTTTTAGACTTTTAATCCTATGCTTATGACACTCAATATATCTCTCATTTGACGCAAACGCTGCTGGAAGCCTATCTGATGCCCTTAGTACTGTTCAAGCAGCAGTCATCGATATAAAAGACTGGCTCCATCGAAATATGTTGAAGTTCAACATTAGCAAGACTGAACTTCTTATGACCGGGTCATCTCAGCAACTCTCAAAACTCAGTAACCTCTCACCATATTTATTGATTTAACCATGTCATTTCTAGTGTTGAAACTGTTCATAACCTTGGTCTTGACAATGACGAACAATTAAAGCTCAACGCATACATAGACACATCTCCTGGATCCGCAAGTTTCTCACTACGTATACTGATGCTACTAAGTCCCTCGTTCAAGCCCTAGTGACTTCTCGTCTCGACTATTGCTATTCGCTACTTTATGGCTGTAAAAATCTTCTATACAATGTCTCCAACGTCTTCAAAACTAAGCCACCCGTGTAATCTGTCAAGTCGCTGAATACAGACATATCACTCCAATTCTCAAGGAACTCCATTGGTTATATAATAACCGGTTCAGGCTAGAATTGAACATAAACTTTTTACCCAAAACTTTGCTGCCCCGTTATATCTGACTGAACTTAATAATCGCCGTTTTTCCTTCCGGGCCTCTGTTTCCGAGGAAATATCTCCTTAAGTGTTCCAAAAACCATCTCCAGGACTGAAAAAAGCAAAGCAGATCGTGCTTTTTTCTCTTTCTGGCCTTAAATAGTGTAATGAGCTTCCAACAGATTTAAGAAACACTAGAACCCTTAAGGATTTTAAACCAAAAACTGATAACTTTTTTATTCAAAAAATATTCTCACTGTTTTAATCAGTTAAAAAATTGCAATTTTTTTCTTTCATGACATGTTATTTTTTAATAAGTTTTCAGTGTCTTTAAATTCCTTAGAAAAAGGCACTTTAAATCTTTAATACTCTTATCATTATTATTATCATTATCATTCTTCTTCTTCTTAATAATAATAATATTATCATTATTATCGACATTGTTGTCATCGACGTTATAGTCATTAATGTTACCATTATCCTAATGTGGTTTTAATGTTGGTTTAGGTTACAGTCACACACGCAGGTAAAACCTACACCGCTGCTGAGGTATTTCAATTCGTGGGTTTTTCGGTACCGAAAGTAAGTAAGACTGTGTTTGAAGGGGGCCGTACCTCTCCCTAGTTGGAAGGAGGGCGTACTTTATCCCTGTTGGGAGGGGGAGGGGATGGGGAACAAGCAACATTAAATTTCTTTTTGGGAAATTTTATTGTTTTTGTAGTGGGCTGCCAAGTGTCGTTATCGTACTCAATACTCGCATAAACTGTCCAAAACTATTACTGACGAGTTTCCGAATATGCCGCCTCGTTCGCATGCGCCCGCGGTCTCTGCAGTCCAGCGTGTACTACGACTAGTGATACTACAACTCCCCTTTTTCTTGGAAAGTGAACTAACAATTGAAACGTAACATAACAACAACGTCATTCGGGTGTCAACTCTGAATGTTTACAACAACTCTAGCATTCGTCCACATATCTACGCGGTGGGCGGCGATCCCTTTGAGATCTTCTCAAGATCAGTTGGTCTGCTGCTGCACCATTGGTTTGGCGTTGTTCGAGCTCTGTGCCTGGTTCTCCTTCAGGTTGGTCCACGATTTGTTGTGCAGGCTCTGGCGTCGCACTTGGGAGCGGTATCAGGGGTACAGAAACAGGCTTGTGTGGTGTAGTAGGACTGCTTAGAACATTCCTTGTTATGCGCCTACTCCGTCTCACATCACCAGTTGCTGTCTCAATGACGACTGACCGGGACCGTGGGGATTCGTCATATCTTGTGACCGTACCCTCTCGCTTGAGGTCTGGGATCCATACACGATCACCTAAGGATGGACCATGGGGCTGCACAACTCTGTGTCTTCGGTCATAGTCGGATTTCATTTTGTCTCGATATGCTTTATCTTTCTTTTTTACAAGGTCATAATCGGGTAGTTGTGGTTTGAGCTCGTCAGGGAGGCAAGGGGCCCTGGTTTTCAGTTTGCGACCCAAGTTCAGTTGTGCTGGAGAATAGCCATTGTGGAGTGGCGTGTTTCTATAGCTCATAAGTACCACATACTTGTCTGCGCTCTTTTTGAGGATCATTTTCATTGTCTGGACGGCTCTTTCTCCTTCGCCGTTTGATTGAGGGTACTTGGGGAACAAGGCGATGTGCTGGAATCCCCAGTCAGCTGCAAAATGTTGAAACTCGTTTGAGTCAAACTGGGGTCCGTTATCTGAGAACAAGATGTCTGGAATTCCATGTCTGCTGAAAACTCTCTTCATCTTAAGTATGGTGTCGATAGTATTCACGTGTTTGGACACAGACGAAATTTCTACATCGCGAGAGTAGTAGTCCACGATTAGAAGGTAGACTTTCCCTTCGTGTTGGAAGAAGTCTGCTACAATCCTTGACCATGGACGGTCAGGGAACTCAGTTCCTCTCATTGATTCTATCCTCTCTTTGCGATATTTCTCAAACATTGGACGTTCTCGCACCATTTGTTCGATGTCACGTGAAATGCCAGGCCACCACACTGAGGAAGCTGCATTTTCACGGGTTCTTGAAATTCCCTAGTGACCATCGTGGAGGTGACGAAGGACATAATTTCTCAGGCAAGATGGTATTATGAGTTGTCGCCCCCTTAATAGAAGACCATCGTGCACAGGGAGGCTTCCTCTTTCTCCCCCAGAATTTGGCTATTGGACCATAGAACGTTTTCTTGTTATCCGGCCAGCCATATTGTGTGTATTACATTACTCTTTTGAGCGTGTCATCCCTCTTTTTGAGCGTGTCATCCGTGTCATTTGCTCGTTGCGAATTTCTTCCAGTGTATGGTCGGACGCAGGGAGCGAGACAATGAAAGCATTTATGTAGCACTCTACTTCAGACTGGAATTCGTCTTTACTCGAGGGCATGTCGATTGGGGCATGGGATAGGGCATCAGCAGTATACAGGAATTTACCGGGCACGTGATCTATGGAAAAGTTGTATCTCATAAGTCGCATACGAAACGTTGAATGCGGAGTGGCAGTTCGTCTATCAATTTGGTGGACCACAACGGCACGAGAGGTTTATGGTCCATTTCTACTTTGAATGTCATCCTAATTAGCAAGTCGGCCCAGTGTTCAAGTGCCCAGGTCGTGGCTAAGGCCTCTTTCTCTATCTGGGCATAACTGCGTTCTGTTTTAGTCATGGATCTACTTGCGTACGCCTCGGGGCGCTTTTCGCCAGAGGGTTGCCTCTGCTGCAGGACTCCTCCTAAACCGTAGCTGCTTGCATCAGCAGAAACGAGTGTCTCTTTCTCGGGGTCGTTTAATGCTAGTACGGTATCTGAGGCTAGTGCAACTTTCAATTTCTCAAAGGCCTGTTGCTGGATGTCACCCCAGAGCCAGGCTGTTCCCTTCTTAAGTAGGTCTCGCAGGGGCTGTGTCATCTCAGCGACGTGTGGGCAGAATTTCATAAGCTGGTTGACCATGCCCAAAAACCGTCGAAGGTCTGAAACATCTTCGGGCTGAGGCATGTCAACGATGGCTTTAACTTTGGCTGGATCTTTCTTGACCCCTTCTTTGTCGATATTCTGGCCCAGGTACTCTAGTCTGGTCTGAGAGAATACGCACTTGTCAGGGTTAAGAGTAAGACCGCTTTCAGATATGCGAGTTAGCGCTTTGTGAAGGCGTTCGTTGTGTTCGGCCTGGTCTTTTCCGGTTATTAGAATATCGTCGACGTGGCAGGTAACCCCTTCGAGGTTGCCGAGTTCCTTATCCAGTATTCTGGGGCAGAGGAGATACCATATAGTAGGCAGCGAAACATGAATCTCCCGAATGGTGTGATGAACGTAGTTAGCTTAGCGCTTTCTTCACTCAGGGCTATTTGGTAGAACCCTGAGTTTGCGTCTAACTTAGTGTAGACGGTTCCCGCGGCTATACTCCTAAGGGTCTCCTCGACCTTTGGCATTTGGTAAATTTTGCGACGGACGGCTTGGTTTAGTTTTGTAAGGTCGACGCAAATTCGCACCGCTCCATTGGTTTTCGGGACGACGACTATTTGGGCACACCAGTCTGTGGGCTCTTCAATCAGTTCGATAACTCCGAGTTTGGTCATGTGGTTGAGTTCTTGTTCGACCTTTTTCATTAATGGTAGGGGCACCCGTCTGGGTGATGTAGGGCAAAATGGCTTAGCTCCGTCTCGGAGGCTTATCGTGTACTCTCCGTTAAGCTTGCCGAGCCCTGTAAGGGGTGGGGGTACTTCTTCCCCTTTTTCAACGGGCCTTGAGCACTTTTTAGCTTTGTCTTCAGTTTCACAAGAGATGGCTCTGACACTATACGCACCCGGAATTTCATGGAGCAGGCAAAGCTCACGGATTGCAGGGACGCGTAGCAAGAGTTTTGTTGCACCACGAACGATATAGACGCGTTCTGTAATGTGTGTGTTGCCAAGTGATAACTCCATGTCTGCGTAGCCGACAGTGTCTAATGGGGTATCCAGTGCCCTTACAAGTTTTCTATCTCTTTCTATCCTCAAATGAGGGCTGGTACACAGTCTTAGGCATTACTTAAACCTGGGCACCAGTGTCAATACACCATATCAGTGCACAGTCCTCTGCTGTTAATTTGATGTGCCACCCTGGGTCGTTGGGGTGGGTCCCGGGGCTAATCGGATTTACTTCCATGTTATGAATTGGGGCTCCCTCAGGGCTAACTACACCAACAAATGTGGGGCAATGGACAGGAGGGGATTCAGGGGGGCTTGAACTGGCATTGTTCACACCAACTGGGTTCACTTGAGTAGCGCGAGCACTTCTGCAGACAATCGAAAAATGACCAATTTTCTTGCATTTGTCACAACGGGCATGTGCAGCAGGGCAGTTTCTTTTACCCGGTGGGTGTACTTTGGCGCAATAGCCACAAGCCTTCCCTGAAAGTCTGTTTTGTTGAGTAGTGGGAGAGCGCACGCTGTCCATGGTTGCTGTTTTGGACTCTTGGAGCTCACGGGTCGTGGCTTCTCTCAACGACAGAATTTCAATCGCTCTTTTGACTGATAGGGTTGCCCCTTCGTCGTACAACAACAACAACAACAACAAATTTTATTTTGTATCTTGTATTTTTACATATGAATTATAAATTAAGACAAAAAGA
>JAOBAT010120276.1:0-13535 GCA_026413305.1 Hydrozoanthus tunicans
TACTACTACTACTACTACTACTACTACTACTACTACTGCTACTGCTACTGCTACTGCTACTACTACTACTACTACTAGCACTACTACTACTACCGCTACTACTACTACTACTACTACTACTGCTACTGCTACTACTGCTACTGCTACTGCTACTACTACAACAACAACTACTACTACTACTACTACTACTATTACTACTACTACTGCTATTACTACTATTACTACTACTACTACTACTACTACTACTACTACTACTACAACTACTACTGCTACTGCTACTGCTACTGCTACTGCTACTGCTACTACTACTACTACTAGCACTACTACTACTACTACTACTACTACTACTACTACTACTGCTACTGCTACTGCTACTGCTACTACTGCTACTGCTACTGCTACTACTACTACTACTACTACTACTACTACTACTATAACTACTACTACTACTACTACTACTACTACTGCTGCTAACTACATTTTTCGTTGAAATAAAACTATCCGTTTAACAGCATGTGTCAATCACCTTTCCGCCACGTGCTGCGGGTTCCATCTCTACTGATTCTGCAGGATGGCGTTGGTCATACATGAGGTTCTCGAACGAATACAAATTTGAGGTATCCCCGAAAGCCTCGCTGTCGTATTGCACAGAGTCTTCCTCCTAAGAATTTGAAAGAACGTTAAGTATGAGTAAGGCAAGAAGTTTTCTTTCAAAAGGAATAAACCTCTTCTCCTCAATTGTCCCTTCTCGTGGTTAAGTTAAAGGTTTGTCTACCATTTTTAACTTGAAAATGACAAGATATAACAATTCAAGTTAAAGTGCTTATAAAATGAAATGTATTGTTACCTCAGAAGATAGCCCCTGCTTATGAGGAACAACGGTGAAAAAAAAATTGTCAACATTGTTTATGGTTTTCAATTTTTCATCACATGACTGATGACGTCACAAGTTAGGCAGGCAAACTCTTAAATTTTTTAAATCAACAGCCAAACCAAAACCTTTGGATGAATTTATTATCTCAAAAACCATACAAGATGTTGACAAAATGTTTTGACCGCTATTCTCATTTGACAAGGTCTGTCCACTTAGTAACAAGTAACAAAATATTTCATTTTATAGCAATTTAAAGATGGTTTGGACCTTTAAGCGACAACAAAAGCAAAAACAGAATTTTATTTATTTAGGTTTAACATTAGCTTTACGTCTGGTGTAATTGTCCTAAAAAGACGTCAAATAAGATTGGACAATTGAGAAAAAACAGTTAACTTTATCTATAAATTCACTTAATAGACCTTATGCATGTCAACGTCAAACACCACCAAGCCTCGCTTTCGCATCGCGAAAGTGTGAATATTTCATAAATCAAATCCCAAAGCACCCACAAATGAAATGTATTCCTTCGTGAACACGGTTTGCACGTTCAAAGTGCTCACACCTATTTCTTGAATACGAGGCTTGGGGTGACACTGACTCGTTTGACGTCAATATACATAAGGCCTGTTAGAAATGTTTACATAATTATTTTACAACACACATATATGTTACTGAATACTTTAGGAGTTAATCGAGCAAGAAACATTACTCTTATCGGTATAAACTTTGGAAAAGGCACTTTAGAAGTATATTTCGTTCGAATCAGTTTAACACAAAAAGAAACTCTCAACGCCACAGAGAAACAACAGTCGCGTGCAAGTTTAACCGTTTTTTTACATTTACTTGTTCCAAGTTGTACATTACCTTCCTTTCTTCTAATTCAAGAGCGGATTGTTCACCACACTGAGACGAAGGGAAATGAAATAATCTTAAATCAAAACAAATTTTCTTTCCTTTTATTCTCTTTACCTTGCGTATGTTGCCGTTGGTAACCTCGCCAATTACATTTTTCAGTTAGTGAGACTGCCAAATTAACTTACAGTGAATGCTGGTATTAGCGCCCGGGGCGCTTATTCAATTTTCTAAGGCGAGAATGGGTGCTAATTCGAAGGGGCGCTTATTTCGTTTATCAACTTTTGGCCTCGAATGAGTCTAAACCAATCTGTAACGTTGAAAATTCAAAAACATAGAGAAAAATGTTTTGTAAACTTTTAAAAATGTTTTTTGTCAAAAAAGCCATCGTGAAACGTTCTGTATAAAAAGGAAAGCCTGCAGCTAAAGCTCGGAAGTCTTTAATTAAATAATTCTGCAATGAAAACGCATTGTTAATTACAAAACATCGTGTCTCTCCCTAGGCCGAGAGGGATGGGCGGAGGGGCGCTTATTTGAAGGGGGGTTTGTCTAAAATTTTAAGCTTATGGGGGGGGGGGCTAATACGAAAGGGGTGCTTATTTGAAGCTGGGCGCCAATTCGAGTATTTACGGCACTGGTTTTAAAGACTTGCCTCCCCTTTGTTAACAAGGATTTTACCACAAAGGGGCGTGGGCAACCGATTAGGTCACGTGAGTGTTTAACATGATTGGTAACTTGGAATTCAAATTCCGACATCTCGTGAGTATTATACATAAGCAACGTAAAATGCATATTTCAGATCACGCGAGTCTTATGCATAAGCAACATAGAATGCAGATTTGAGATCAAGCGAGAATTATGCATAAGGAATGTAGAATGCATATTTTAGATCACGCGAGTATAATGCATAAGCAACATAGAATGCACATTTCAGATCATGCGAGCATTATGCATAAGCAACATAGAAAGCATGTTTTATATCACGCGAGTATTATGCACAAGCAACATAGAATGCATATTTGAGATCACGCGAGTATTATGCATAAGCAACATAGAATACAGATTTGAGATCACGCGAGTTTTACGCATAAGCAACATAGAATGCATATTTTAGATCACGCGGGTATTATGCATAAGCAACGTAGAATGCATATTTTAGATCACGCGAGTTTTATGCATAAGCAACATAGAATGCAGATTTGAGATCACGCGAGTTTTATGCATAAGGAACATAGAATGCAGATTTGAGATAACGCGAGTATTATGCATAAGGAACATAGAATGCATATTTTAGATCATCTGAGTGTTATGCATAAGCAACATACAATGCAGATTTGAAATCACGCGAGTTTTATGGATAAGCAACGTAGAATGCCGATTAGAGATCACTCGAGTATTGTACATAAGCAACATAGAATGCAGATTTGAGATCACGCGAGTATTATGCATAAGCAACATAGAATGCATATTTAAGATCACGCAATTGTTATGCACAATCAACGTAAAGTACAGATTTGAGATCACGCGAGTATTATGCATAAGCAACGTAGAATGCATATTTGAGATCACTTTATAGTAAACACTTATTAGTAACAAAACGTCGTAATAAAGAATTTTGGTGGTGATCATTTTTATCAAAGGATAAAATATCACTTGATTGGAAAATAAGGCAAAAGTTCCTTTGCTTCGTGACGTATGGATGTCTTAGAAAAGAAGAAGGCTTAAGATTTCAGTCATTTAACTTGATTTTAACCGTTCGATTTTGAAGTTTACTGGGGTGAACAGTTGTGTAGAACATGTACGAATTCTTCCATATACTTAAGTATCTTGTAGTTAAACGTTTTGAACGTATTTCGATTTACTGAAAGAAAGGCATACTAACTACATTCTATCGTAGTTATGTGTATTAAATCGAAGTTTGTCTACGAACCTTTTTGTATCTGAAGGAAGGGTGAGGTAAAGTCTTTCGTTTCCAAACGCAATAAACTATAATTGCAATCAAAGCGACCAACAACACTAAAACTGCTACAACGATTCCTGCGGCGGCGGCGCCGCTCAAACTCTGCAAAACAAAAGCAAAATAACGTCATTTTTGTTATTATCACACTTATTTTCTCGATTATCACTTTTTCTAAGTAAGCATTGATCATCGCTATCATCATCACTACCAGTACTGCCGTCATCAAACACAGCCGCCATTATTATCTTCGTTGCATTTTATTGTCATTACCAATGCAACAACTGATCAACATTATCATTGTCATCCATATTATCACTACTCTCGTTACCAACACAACCATCCTAACCACCATTATCTTCGTCGCTTCTATCATCATCATCATTGCAGTTACTGATCATCATAGACATTATCATAATTGTTATCACTATCACAACTGCCATCACTTCGTCGCAACTATCACCATCCTCATCAACGGAACTATTGTTTATTATTATCATTGCCACCATTACCACTAGTGTCGTCACAAACATCACGATCATCTTCGTTGCAACTTCCGTCCGTATCTTTAACGGAACTATTGATTATTATCATCACCATCGTGACTACTTTCATGACCAACACAAAAACCATCACCTCCACCATCCTCGTTGCAACAGTCTTCGTCACCATCAACGTAACAACGATCATTGTCGCCTTTACTATCATCATCACTTCTCTTAAATACGGACTCGCTTTTATCGTTGCCAGTCAGGTACCTTATGTAAGGAGGACGGCGACGCCGACGACAGAGAACAAAAGAGAATACAAAATCTGTACAACACCGGGACGCACAGTGCTGGTCATCTGCACGCAGTCGTCTTAAAAATTACAACGTCAAAAGTTCATATTTGAAATTCTTAGATCTACGAGAACGACAAACTGGATAAGTTCAAAACAAACTCGTAGCGGAACGAAGCAACAACAAGCTGTCAGCCTGGTAAGTACAAAACGAAATTTGTAATGCGCACGCTTTACTCGTTCCAGTCTATCGGAAGTCCCGCCTTCTTGCACGCAGCCATTTTTGTACCGCTACGAACTCGTACTTATTAACTCATATTAATTTGTATTTATTAATTCTGATTTCATTTTCGATCCGGTACGAGAACCGCGATGAATTCATTCCGGAATGAAAAACTTTAAAGTACCGTGTGAAACAATGCGACGATTAGTGAGGAGCCGGAACGGAATGAAAACTCGATCAGGTATCACGTAAACACCGCCTAATTTACTAAAGAAAAACACTTTGCATTGAGGAACTTACCTTTGATTTTCTCTTGCCCAGAACACCCGGCTGCAGTTGAAACAAACACAGAAAACTTTAGTTTAAGTAACACATTGTGCAAACTTAAAAGGGCATAAAACATCCCACATGCACGAACAAGAGTGGCGAAACTTTAGGCCAGACGAAACCTAAACTTCACACCATAAGACGTTTGAAGACACGAGAAGGAGTCCTACACTGTACAACATTATTGGTTTCAATCAAAACTCTTATTGAGTCCATATCCATATTAGCAGCTTAAATTCATTTGATAATCCCGTACGAAAACCGAGTTTGATCGTTTCCACGGTTTCGATTTCCCGCACTCCGCCATTTTGAAATGTAACGTGTCTCGGTTGAGATGCCAGGCTCCATCTTCGATTAATACAATTCGAATAGATGAGAACACGTCACAAACAAAAAAGGCAGCGCTTGGGAAGTGAAACCGTGGAAACGAATAAAACAAATTGCTTGAGGCTGGTTAGATGTATGTACAGGATTATTAAACTTGTGCTGCTGACATGGACACAGGGTCAACAAATGAGACCAAGAATCTTATACAGGAGAATTCTTTGAAAGAAAACTTTCGCAGTGCTATCGAATAGCATTGGAAACAGCTTAAACTGCGACAACCGGAACAATTCTTGAAAACCGCATTGTCCACTCTTGTCTAGACGTTAAAAAGGCAGCCAATACAAATGGCATCTCTATCAATCTAAAATCGGAAGTTTTGTGTCTCTTTGAGCCTAAAGGTAAGGCGCTAAAGGCTCTTGTTGCCTTCAGTATTGTCTAATGTAGTCTTATAACCGGTTTGAAAACCCTGTTTCGGAAACTAGGTATTACTAGTAACATCATGACGGGTTACCGGGGCAACAGTGGTTGAGCTTGTAGCTTTCTTCTCCGTGGTACTTTCAGGAGTCACTTCAGTAGCCTGTGTAGGCTTCTTTGTTTCCTGGAGGAAAATGGTGAATACATAAGTTCTCTCGTCAAACTGTTTCTTGCTAGAACAGCTACAATACTAATCATAACTTAACGCTACCCCGATTAAAAACTCCAATAAAATAAAAATCGTGATAGATACTTCTATTCAGAACTTTTTCACTACGGCAATGTTTTCACTAAAAAAATGAGCCATCGCGTCAAAAGTAACCCTTTCAGTCCCAAAAAATCAAAAATCTAACTTATCTTTATAAAAACGACATACAAAAAAAGACATTTAGTTCTGACAAAACGAGTACTGCCCAAACAAAAAATCCACCGCAGATGAAAAGTAACATTCCTCCCAAAGTTATTCTATGAAAAGTTTGGGCTCCAGTTTGGAAGATTTACCAAAGTCAACTAGGACTGAAAGGGTTAAGTACTCGAGTCTACCATAACGAGACAGACAATTTTCTTTAATTCATGTCTCAAAGGTGCTTGATCTCTTTACCCTTAAAATACATTACACCTTTCTACACTGGAACAAGCGAATAATATTCATTACAAAATCGTGCAGCGAGAGTTCTGACGTACTCTAACTACGACCTTAGCGCCAACCCCCTTATCCTAAAACTTGGCTGGAAGAAACTCTGCACCCAGCGCAAAATTGCGAAAGCTACCATGGTCTTCAAATCTACACATGATCTAGCACCCGAATACTTGAGCTCGATGTTTGAAGACCGTAGCAGCATAGCAACGTATTCTCTGAGAGACACTGAATCCAAACTGGCAATTCCAAGGCCCCGCACCAACTATCTAAAAAATATCTTCAGCTATAGCGGTACGGTACTTTGGAATAGCCTCCCAGTCGGTAAGCAAACACTCTAAGTCAATTCCGAACCGGCTGCAGCATCTTCTTAGATAATTCTAAGTGAGAAATAAAGTATAACACAGCACGGCACTCTTGGAAAGCAGGACTTTAATTTATTCTTATAATTTATCTTATCATTAACACTTCTAGACGGAGTCTAGTTAGTAGTATGTAGTTTTATCAATACACACACACACACATATATATATACATATTTTTGACGTTGTAAAATCCTGAAGAGTTTTAATACCGTGTTTAAATAAAGATTCATTCATTCACTAATGTGCAACAAAACTATCGTTTTTAAAGACAGTTACAAACAAATGCCTTTACATTTTTTAGGAGGGTAGAGTTGTGCTTTGAAGAATCGAACATTTACGAACACAAGAGACGAATACAGCAACGAAAACGACGCAAAATGTCGAGCTCAACAATCGAAATATAAGCCATAAAACAGAAAACACAGTTACAACTTCAGATATTATGCAGCTTCAGGCTTTAAGTGACGTGTGTGCGTGCCGAGTGACTGTCCATCAGCCTTAACAGAGGTTCCTTTAGTTTACGGTGCAGACGATTGTTTTAGCTGAAGATCTTAACACTGAGGTCACGCTTTACCGGTGCAGATGTCGTGACGGCTTCACTTGTGACGGGAACTGTAGTTTCTGTCGTGACAGCTTCAGTTGTCACGGGAACTGTAAGTTCTGTCGTGACAACTTCGGTTGTTATGGGAACTGTAACTTTTGTCGTGACAGCCTCTGTTGTCATGGGAACTGTAACTTCTGTCGTGACAGCTTCAGTTGTCACAGGAACTGTAGTACCCGACGTCACAGGAGCTCCGGTTTTTGGCACAGTGTTTGTAGTCTGCGTCACATAACATATTAGAGAGTTTACTTGTCGAACTCTTCACGAAGCACGACAAAAAAGCGAAAGAGCAAACAAAAGCTTCACTTGAAAATTATTTCAGATTTCTAGAATCTATGGGTTAAACCTTTTTATGACTGTACTGAATACTTTTAGCGACGTCATTGTTCTCATTTTAGGGAGTTTAGGGTAAGACTTCGGCAACGTCGATAACCATGACAAAGAACATTGGTGAGTACAATATAGCTGCACGTTGGAATGCACCGTGCGGGCCACCTGCACGCCGTCGTTTTGAAAATTACAACGTGAGAAGCTCAGTTTTGGAGTTTTTTCGACTACGAGAACGACCTACAGAAAATCAAGTCAATCTTCTTTTACTCTTAAGTAGCGGTCTGAGTAAGAACTAGGCAGGTCAACGGCAATGGGATGCAAAAAGGTGCTAATTGCGTTATTGTTAAACTGTTGATCTGATTGGCTAAGCTTTAAAAACTGACCGTATCTTCATGAGTAAGCTCGTGTATTTATTTCCAGTACACTCATTCAATCCTTCTTAGTTAAAACATTTCTTTTTTTTAATTTAAGAAAAATTCTATGTGGGGAACATTGAAAGTTAAAAGGTTTTCTTTGCTTTTGTTCTTGAGTTCTATGATTGGCTAAATTATTGTTGCACAAAAGAAACATTGCTTTAAAATAGAGTTTTACTGGTTTTTACTTTAAAACTATGTTGTACACTGGTTGATGTATTTTCAGTATGAAAATGCGAACATTCTGGCTTGGGAAAAGCGAAATGCCGCAGAACAATAGGAGGTTGCCTAGTTCTTACACGGACCATTACTTAAAGTCCATAACAAGGATAATTTTTTACTTTTTAGATTAAAAGTGTTGTCATCTGTGAAATCAAAATTCGAATTAACAAAGAGATTTCCACGTCGAAATATGCTTCCACGTCATCACGGCACGCTTCAAGTCTAAAAATTGTAACAGGAATGGCGAGAAAAGGTTATATTTTCGAAAATTATTTTTATAAAAAGGTTCTACCTTTCATCTTGAACTTCAAAAAATAAGCTTGATAGAGACTTTAAGAAACTGATCATTATCCTCTTTTTCTCAGTTGTTCACAAAGCGTAACTCGGACAAAAGAGAGACCAAAATAGCAACACGTGATCAAGGAAAAGCAAAAGAAAGGAGTTTTTTGTAAGACATCGACGTTGTCGATGTTGTCGTCTTCGTGTCTTGAACTCTTTACTGTTAGAGAGCGATTTCCAGTGAGTCTTTATCAATTTCACAAAACGTAAAATATTAATGTACTCTTAATACCTACATAATTGTATACTTTCATAGTTACATTTAGCTCGCCTTGATTTCGGAGGTCCGAGAAGGGTTGGAGAGAGAGAGAGAGAGAGAGAGAGAGAGAGAGAGAGAGAGAGAGAGAGAGAGAGAGGTATCTAATCACATTAGCTGTTGGCCTCATTTTTTAAAATTCAGAATCTAAACCTTATTACCCTGAACACTTCTACTAAAAGAAAAAGCATTGTGACTGGTTGTTTGAAATAACTGGTATCAAAACCAGTTTTTATTAGTTTCTCCTCCCTCTCTACCCTATCCCCTATCGGACCTCTGGAACCAAAGGGATTATCAAGCATAACTAGCTAAAATAATCGATTAGCAAAGATAGAAACAAAATGTTTTAACGAAAGATCAAGTATTTGTTTGCTATACGGCTTTAATAACTGAGGTGGATTCCTTATTTTGTTTTGTTTGTAAATTCTCCCAACTAAAGTTTATACCTTCCATGAATCCAGTTTGGGAGAAATTTAATTTTCATTTTAGAAGCTTTCAGGAAATACGTAACCTTCGGTATTACACACGCCTGATCACTGGATCAGTTTCCAAACACAGGACACAACTTTTTACAAAATATATCAACGTATATTTTACTTAGTCAGAATCATGGCTTCAAAAGTAGAACATCAAACTTTAAAAAATATTGTGGGTGTGACCATTGCCGGCAAATGCGTCACCCATTTTGGCTGACTAGAATGAGCTAATTACATGAAAATGAAATTTATCATTTGAGAATGCCTAGAAGTAGTAGAAAACCATTGACTGTTGACATCAGCATCTAAATTGTAGCCTACATTGTATTGATGAAAACCTACCGCTGGAGTTGATGGCGGAGCTGTCGTCGGGGGGCTAGGTGTAATAGATTTCTAAAAATATAATCATCAGAAACAACAATCATTTGATGATGAAAACGGTATATAGTGTGTACATACTATACTAATAATGAATATAGATAATGAAAAATATAATGCAGAAGTTCGATGTTAGGCTGCCTAGAACAACTTTGTGAGCTAATCTAGCTAGGTAGCCAACAGTAACTATAATGTCTTCAAACGCTCGAACATGCAGATGGCACAAACATAACACGGACAAAAAAAAAGGCAAAAAAAACGGAATGAGCTAGAGAAAAAAATTTATTAATATGAGACAATTCTGGAACTCTTATTTTCACGTTTGAATCTGAACAGGCTGAGTTGCCTAATCGATTCGTCAACATTGTTCCAGATGATAGCACCATTGAAACGAAAACTGAATTTTCAATTATTAGTCCGAACAGGATTACTACTAATTAGCAAACGATTCTTGAAAAAGGCAGCTAAAAAAGAAAAATGTCTTTATTTTTGTGTTAATTTGAAACATGACTGTAGTCCAGAAGTTTCCCAAAAGGTATATTGAGGGTTTGTTCTTCGCGCCGAATGCAGCTAGAGCCACAAAACTTAATAAATCCTCACCGGAATAAGTTGGTCAACCACGTGAACGACACCATTTGTTGCAGGAATATCACCCAGAGTATGGGCAACTTTGTTTATGACCAAATTTGTCTAAAGAACACAAAGTTTGAATTAGCACACAGATTAAGTAATGTTACTTCATATTTAACTATTTTACCGACAAACTGTATATGTTACTGAAATAGAAACACAACCAGTTACTGTTCATCAGCAGGATACCCAAACTGTGTGCAATTCCACAATTGGTTTCGGCTCCATTAAATCCTGTACCAATTGTAGAACAATTTAGGAGGAGCCACCCACTAAGTGAACACAGTAACTGAAAAACGTTAGCAAAAGTAAGGAAAATAATTTAAGTAATGCGCATGTGAGCATCTCCCCCCGGCAATGGTGCAGTAAACAATTACTATTCTTCTTCTTCTTATTATTATTACTATTATTGTTATTATTATTATCATTGTTATTATTTTTATTATCACTATTTTTTTATTATTATTATTACTATTATTATTACTATTATTATTATTATTATTATTACTATTATTATTATTATTATTATTATTATTATTATTATTATTATTCATTTGTTCACATGAAATTGCAGCAAATGCATGCAGGCTTTGGTCATGGCGTTTAAGGTACTTATTTTTTTAAATTTGACCCACTGTACTACTTGTGGCCAACCGAAAATCCTTCGAAACATACGTGGCAGGAATTCAAACAAAAACTGACTAAAATTCGAAATTGATTCCTTTTGCCCACTTGCAACAACACTAAAAACTGTTGCGGGGAGATCATTTTTGGTTTGTCTTGCATAACAAATAATTAACGCAGTGTTCTCGGAGGCATAACACTAACTGCCCCACGTTATTTTTATAAGAAAGCAATTTGCGTTAGGTTATTTTGTATGACAAAAGTATACAAAAACAAAAACAGTCTAGATTCAAAGCTAGACGCAAATTTGATTGCTAGTAAAACGGAATTGGAAGTGTTCATCAAAGTGACCATTGTTTTAGCGAAAAACTGAACAAGGTCCGCCGGCCTATTAATTAATTAATTAATTTGTTTTTCATAATCCGCAAAGGTTGCCCATTACGCTAATATCTTTCAGTGACTTCCGCGTTAAAGCTGCACATCACGAACGGGGTTTAAACTATTAAACTGGCTTACAAAAACAATAAATTTGACCTTAGACATATCAAACTGAATAACGTCATGCATGCATGGCGTTTAAAATTTTGATGGTCAAAGGAAATGGTTTCAAGTTTCAAGAAGAGAACTTTTTCAAGTTAACGCCATTCAGTCGTTCAAGGAATGAATACATGAGGCGGATACTAAAAATGAGCGTATCTTAGCTCAACAAACTAGAAGCACCGAATCAAAATGTGTTGGAATTCTTCATTACAAATTTCTTTAGAAATGTTTTGCAAACATTCAACTCTGTTTGAATTTGAAGTATAGAGGTTAGCTTTTGTTGGCATTACCGCAGCGGATAAAAATAGGCATGATAAGGTTTGCTCCATGCTTACGAAGGCGTTATTTAAGCCACGAAATGAGGAAAGAGGAAATCACATCATTTTGGCTCGTCAACGATTGCATCAGAATGCCAGCTCACTCAAACGTAGTGCAATATATACCTTGCATGTGCAAGAAACAAGTGGAAGAGCATATTCTCATGCGAAGAAAGGTAAAACTTTGATTCAATCTGCGTCTGTTCTTTTAATACAAACTGTAATCTTTGACTGCATGTACATCAATAATTTTTACCGACATGAGAATAGTTTCAATCCTTAAGTAAAATTAGAGCATAGCGCAATACCTTGAGTGAGTGAAAAGAAGACTGGACGTCTATGTTCTTGCAGAAAGAAAAGTAATTCTTTCATTGAATTTGTTTGTTATTTTGAATACAAACTGTAACTCTTGACCATACTGGCTCAGTTTTAACTCGTGTTCATGTTTACATGTATGCCTATATGATAGTATCTACATGCATATGTGTCATAAATTACATGAAGCTAGGAAAGATATATTCAGAACTCTGAGTGGCATAGCCTAGCTCTGTCTCTGGAGTTGGCAGCGTGCGCAGTGACGAGAATGCACTGAAAAACAGGGTTTTATAATTATACTACAGATGAGTTTATTTACTGTCTCGTATAAACTTATTTTATTGCCTAAACTGCTAATTTTGCATAAATTTTTGCCTGACTCAACTAAATAGTCAGTTTCACACTATTCAGGCTTAGTTAAACAGCGTTCTTTCGAGTTAAAGACATGGTAATGACAGAGCAAAATGATGTTATATGTTGATCAATTTTGGCGACGAATTGTTATGCCCTTAGGACCTCTTTGTGTGTTAAGGTCGCTGATTGTTTTTGTATTTCGGTTGCTAGATGGAGATAGAACAAGGACTGCATATATATAAGACAACTGTTTTATGCCGCCATATATTTGATTACAAGCAAAGTATTTTGCTTATTTTATTGCTTTGTTGGGTGAGTATGGTTCTGCTACCTAAATTATTTGAATTCTGGCCTGTCATCAGTTTCGTTTTCTATCGATACGATGCATGTGTGCGTAATTGCTGCTTGGGATACTGACATGATGACGCACTAGAAGTAACGAATAGCCTCCTCGTTCCAGGCTCCCCCCGTCGAGAAAAGGGCCCTAGGAACGAGGTTGCGTTAGCCTTAGTTTAATTTATTCAGTTTCGTTATGTTGTCCATCACGCACCACAAAAATAAAGGATTAAAGTTGCAGAGGTATCGTGTTCAGCTCGACATTTCCGTATTGCTACTCTTTTTACGTACTTAATAAAATAAATATACACAAAAGCTATGATATGTTTACATAAAGTGTTTTCTGAGTGTTGTATAAAAGATTTTAAAAATAAATCGGCTTGCAAAGATTATATTTTAAAACTTCTTTTAAATTTAGCCTCTTCAGCTTTGCATACAAAAGCACAGACACTTTTTCTCAGCTTCACAAACACGATTACACTTTTAACCACTCAACCGGTCTGCAAAAGAGTTAAAACAAGAGGCTACAGGTATAGCCTTCACTCGCGGCCCGTCTTATAGAGAAAACAGTCGAAATTCATTCAAAAA
>JAOBAT010120287.1:0-13533 GCA_026413305.1 Hydrozoanthus tunicans
ATGTGCCGCCACCCACCACCTCCCCCGACAAAATTGGGTTCCTTAAAAATACCATTGTTTTGACTTCTTCCCTAAAGTGCTATAGATCTCTCAATAAAGCATTATTATTACTGAAGCGAAAAAGACATGATATTCATTATTTTTTACAAATCTTTTATTCAGTAACTGATTTACTTTGAAATACAATTAACAAACCTCCGATGACTCGAACCCTAGCTAACTCGAACCAAACTGTAAAACATTTACGCTAGTTTTACCCTCGGTGACTCGAACCTAGAAGGTTTGAGTCATCAGAATGGTATATATGCATGATGACGTCAAAAGTGCATCAAAGCGAGGCTTGGTGGTGAAATATTATGTGAGATCGCGGGAGTTTTTGATCAATTTAAACTGCTTTTATTGTTCAGCGATTCGTAATGTCTGTTGTACCATGCATGTTTATTCACTGGGATGTCCGTTACACTGTACATAGCATGCAGGTAAGTATCACCACTGAAGCCTCGTTTTAGTGCAGGAAAACGCTATTCTGTCGCTAAATGGGTCAGTTCGTCACCTACCCGACATGCTCCCCGATACGTCAATGACGAGAGCCATTGTTTTGACGATGTTCAAAAACGTTGCGTATTCTGTGTCGCCTATGGCAGTCTGGATGTCGTCGAAAAACAGCTTAGTTGCTGATATAGCAACGTCCGATGCTACCTCGTGCAAGCTTGTTTGGAGACACAGTTAGGTGTTAGTTATAAAATTGAGAGAAAAAAAAACAGCAACGAAATTAAAGAGACCACCAAGAAAGGGCACAAGACATGTACAAATGAGTACACGCTTTTTTTATGAGAACAACGAGGCTCAGATTGGCCAAAATCTAAGAACAATTTAAGAATGAGCTGAGGCTCGGGCTCGATTGAGCAATTTTTTTTAACTTTACAAAAAATGTTTCGCATTTTTTTGTTCTTTTAATCATTTTCATAAATAATCACTGGAAATCGTCTGGGGAAAATGAATCAGGGGATGAATTGATCAAGAATACACCCGCCAGGCAATCCGTTTCAAATACATGTATTGCAGTACCTTAGATTTAATTTTTTTTTCGATTTAATAAGAACAACTTAAGAACAATTTGAGGCTCAAATCGCCAAAAAATTAACAACAATGAGCCTCGGCCAAATTGGTTCTTATTTAAAAAAAGGTACAAAGCGAACGAAACGATACACGATGAGACAAGACGAGAAACACTGAACAACAGAGAACGATAACACAAAGAACTTGTCATTTGTACAAAAAACTATTTTACTTTGCAATAATGGGATTATGATAAGCTGCTCGAACTGCCCTGGGGGAAAGAATGATTATTTGAATCAATCAAGTGTGTCACAATAAGTCGTGCAACTATCGGCGTTGCACATGAAAGTATCGAAAGGTCAGCGAACTAAGTTTAAAAGTCCTGGTTTTAAAAAACAGTCACGAAAATATCTGACAACCCGGAGACAGAAACTGATGGATGATGGACAGCCAAAAAACGATTTTTGTAACTTAAGATGATTGTTTCTTTTGATATTGTCTTTTATGATAAACAATTATGCTAGTTTAGTTATTCAAACATAAACTGATAGTCGAACAATAATGATGCAAGCTTAAAACAACACGGGCCAACAGTTGGCATGTAAACAATCTCAAAAATCGTATGTTTAGAAAACCAAATTTAACACCTGTTGTCATAAACAAATATTTTGTGCATACTCTTAACTGTCCAAACAAAAGATTTCTTGATTCAGAGACATTTTAAAAATTGTCAAAAGTTTGTCTAGATTTATCGTTGCCGGTTGAAAGAACGTTTATTTTTAAAAGCTTTAATTTCTTCTGATATCGATTGATTTTTTTCTACTTTGTATTTTGTCGAAGTTTCTGTATGCGTGACATGAATTGTGAAAGAGTCATTTAAGACAAACTGTTTCCCTATCAGTTCCGCTCCAAGATGAGCCTCAAATGACAGATTGATTTACATTTGTTGGCTTCGAGTCAACAGTACTTGCTAATAATAAAGAAACAAAATACAGCTGTCGTGATTTAACAGGCTAGTTATTTAATGCATGCAAACCGAAACCGAAAGCAGTTAGTACAAAAACAAAACCGAGGGCGAAAGGTTTGTGCCTACTCGAGATTTCTCCCAAACGCACCTCGGTTTGTGATAAGCCTCTCTTCAAACACGCTAGCTTTGGGTTTTTTTAATAAATAATGATATCGAGCCACGTCTGGGCAAGCAAATGCAAGCAACCAATCAGAGCGCACGCTTTTTCCAAACTATTTTATTACTAATACCAAGTACCTGTGATGGGGAGACCAGATCCGTAGAGTCGAGTCTTTGTTGATCCCTCCCGTCGCAGTTTCTTTTCGCGTGCTATCACAGAGCCCACCGTGACTGCATTTTCCAATTCCTACTGGTTTCGAAACGTCCTGGCCACCATAGTAGCCACTAGTTAGTTTCTGAGTGACGAGGTTATTGTGACAATCGTCTTTTAAAATCCCCGTTAATGTACAATCTGTACACGTTTCTTCATAATATTCAGCAATCGGGAACTCGTCACCACCCTGATCAATACCAACAAACGGAGCCATGTTTCCAAGCTCGATCCAATTTGAATGACTGTAAAAATCCTGTAGTGTGTGAAGGAACTGGCCAGCTAGCTTTCTGGCGTACTCGTATTTTTTGTCTTTTCTCAGCGAAGTTATCAGCTGTGACTTAAGCCGCGACAGGCGCTCATAACCCGCTTTGAACTGTTCGCCATCAAAATGTGCAGCGGCGACCTTCACAAGTTCAGAATCAACTTCAGCATTCGATTCCTTGATCGTGTCAATTGCATTTGACATTTCTTTCTCCATCATAAACAAAGCTACAACTTCCCCAGCGGCTGCATTCGACAAATGGCTTTTACTTCCGGGTTTGAGATACTCAGTGTGGTCTTGAGCAAACTCCCATAAGTTTTGTGACAATCCCATCAAAGTTATTTTCTTGTGATCACGGGAACTCCATGCACCTGAAAAAACTTTCATCCACACAGAAGGAATAAATGCTTCCGTGATGAAAGCTGAGCTAAGGAAAGCAAAAATGAACAGTGCAGCAACTGACGACATACTTGTTATAACTACCAGACGACGCACTAAGCTGCAACCCATATAAGGAAAACATTGGATGTGTCAGTACTGTAACAATAGGCCATTTGCAGCTAGCGGTCACATGCTTAGGTACCGCATAGCAACGCCTTAACGGAGGGCGAGCTTTCCAGCAAACTACAAAAAGTAAGATTATAAGCAAGAATTGCTTTAATTATTTATCAATATCATCACCAAACAGCAGCATTTTTAATAAAACTAATTAGTTCGGAAGTAAACCTAAACTTTTGTTGGATAGTGAGTGCCGGATTTTCTCGTGTTCTCCCAACATCCCGCATGGTTTACTATTCTTATAACCCATAGAAAAGTATGGTTTGTTGCTTAAAGAGTGTTCGGTGAGGCTGAAAAATACCCAAAATTTCAGTAAGAACACTCTAAGCACATCATAGAGGCTGAGGGATGGCAAATAACGGAAATACTTTATATCGGCTAATGTTCATCTATGCAGCATCGCCCAGTGTAGTGCGCATGTACAAGTTTGTCTTAATTCTTTTTTATCCATTATTTTCCTGCCAGCCAATTCAACTTGTGCTTCCGGTCGGTTTGTGAAATAAAACGAGAGTATCGGTTTAGGAATTCAGTCTAAACCTAAAATCCTTAGCTTATAACAAAAATAGCCTGAAGTAACGGCCGGTCAACTGAACTTCGAAAGTATTTTATAACAAAAATAAAACCAGAGAGGTCAAATGACTCTGATATGCTTAATTAGCCAAAGGCAAGAGTGTAAGCGAAACCAAGAAAGAAAATCGCAGCATGCCAGACTGTTTGATTTCTCCAAAATGATCGCGTCCATTGAAATATGCTTGTGTATTCATTTAAAAACATAATCAATAGGCAGGAGCTGTCAGTTTCAGTTACCATAAATCACTTTTACTGATTTAATACACGACGTTGAATTTTCTGTTTTACAGTTCCCCCCTCTTCCTCCCTTTGATCTAGGCTGGTTGCAGAGAGAAATTGATATTCTGTATGAAGAAACAACTAAAATATAAAGATTCAAGTTTAAACGCAAGAAAGGTAAAAATAGTGAGACTAGTGACATAAAGTAGGTTCTTTACTTGCAGTTTCAAGCTGAACAAATCAGTTCCCAAGAAAACCCAAAACCTGAACGGGTGGCAATTACTTATAATGAAATCTTACATTCTTAGCTTTGTAAAATTTCCAACATTTATTTGAAACTCATCAAAAGCACTATATTTAACGTATCAGTCTCATTTGTTCAGTAGAGGTTTATTTTTGAAAGCTCTTTTAATATCCAGGACTTCTTAATTTGTATCTTAATAAGAAAGAGACACTCATATCAGTTAACGAAACAAATAATGAAAGTAAACAAAGTATTTAACTCGTTACAAAATTCCGCCTTGTAAATTAAATTATATAATTATGACTACAGGTAAAGTTGGTATACATTTTAAAAACTAAACGTTGTTAGACTGTTTAACCCTGGCTTAACTCTAAAGATGATCTTAAAAATCGTAAGAGTTTAGTTTCTTGATCAGAATTATACCAATTTTGTCTATGGTTTATACTGATATAAAAATTGGTTTACTTATATCATTATAACACACTGTCGTTACTGATACACAAGACCAGCCGATCTAAAGTGTAGGATAAAGAACGAAGTACATCGAGTTATTTTTGCAGAGCGAAGCTGCTTTAACTAAAGAGAATAATTAAAAGAGCTTGACCACTTAAAACGAGAACGAGTACAAAAGGAAAGTTTAAATACTTCTGCGGATTTCTTCATATGCTCCTCTAAGTATTCACCAATATAGTTCAACTCACCAAAAACCTCTGAATATTCAAGGTGTTTCTATACTCACTCAGTCTATTGAACGAATGAAAGGCTTTCAACATTTCAAAGTAAGGACGGTGATATCCTCAAAAATCTCATTCGAAATTATGTCAGAGTAATGTAGCACAAATTAGTGGTTTTAAGTTTAACTGCAGCGCAAAACATCAGGGAGCATTGCTTTGGGAAAACCCAAGAACGGGTTATAGACAATTCTTTACCACGCTAAGATGGCATAGAAATTTATTCAGGTTATTGGGAAAAGAAGTAAAAAGTCAATATCAGCACAATAATAGTAAAAGTACAAAGTCTTAAAAAGATATTAAGGTTTGAAACTTGATAATTTTCCAATGAAAATAACAGCCTCGTTTCCAAGTTTTCCCCTTACATTTCTCTGTAATAATCAAGTTTCAAAAGTTTTTTGGGAGATAATTACGAAATTATGCAATTTGCTAATATGGATGCGCTGAATTTGGCGATGGCCACAGTTTCTTGATATGTTTAATGCATTTTTGCGTAATAAGGATCTATTGGTGACACTACACGGATTATATTTTTTGAGAAAAAAACACAAAATCCATTAATCCTAAGAATCCAAATTCAATTTGAATCCAATGAATCCTCGTTGCGAGTTAATTCATTGCCATTGGGCTCATAATCCCCTTCTTGGCTATAAGTCTAACCACAGAAACAAAAGAATCCTTAGAAAATTGCTGGAGATGTAATAAATCTTTGCAATATCTAAAAGCATTTCGGAAGTATGTTTGAAATCGATTCTAAGGCATTTTCATGATTTTTTTAAAAAATTCGGAAAATCTTCGATGGTATTCGAAAACGTTTGGAAATCATCGGAAAACTTTTCTAAGGCATTGTTAAGACTTTGTAAAAGCTTCGGAAAAATCTTCGGATATTACCAGCGACCAATCAGCGCTAAGTAATTTTGCCCTGAATTTGGGTTCCTTAAAAATACCATTGTTTTGATTTCTTCCCTTATCAAACCAGCTAGAAGTAATTTTCCCTCTATGTTATAAGTGGCAAAGTCCCGGTCTAAAATATTGCATTATTCGCAGGAGTTTGTGGTAAAGTTGACTTGGTCCACGTGACCTGTATGGGGGTAATTTGGTGAAAACAAGTTTTGCGCACTTGGTTTAGGTTACTAGTGATCTTTAATTAACTATGGCGATAGTTGTGCTGCTTTCCAGTGTCTATACAATTATCCATACGAATAAGGTTTTCTGTGCTGTGGAAGAAGGGAGCAAAGCCGTCTCTGTGTATCTGAAGTTCAAGCGAGTCACTTCCTCGTGAGCTCTGGGATGAGCGACGGCTGCTGGAAGCAATTGATACCTTGCCTGTTGCACTTGTCCATGCTGAACAAATAAAAAAACATGTTTGTGTAAAAACGAAAGAGTAAAAGAGAAGAAGAAGAAGAAGGAAAAAAGAAAAGAAAAAAAAGAAACCAAGAAAAAAAAGAAAAAGAAGTAGAGGAAAAAAACAAAAAAATAACAGAAGAAAAGAAGATAGAAGAAGAAAAGAAAAGAAAGGAAAAGAAAAGCATGAAAGAAAAGATGGAGAGACAAAAAAAAGAAGAGAAAAGAAAAAAGAAAGGGAAAAGAAACGAAAGTAAAAGAAGGAAGGAAAGAAAAGAAAAGGAATAAGAAAATATGAAAAAAAGAAAAGAAAAAAAGGAATAACCATAAATTGTCTTTGATCCTAAACGAGAGAGGGTTTCTATACTTTATACCAATAATAATTGATAACAATTTGAAATACCAATCAATAAAATTTTCAAGTACGCAATACAAAAAGGTTGGATTTTTAATTTTTTTTTCTATTTTTATGTTTTTATAGTACATTGCGGGTGTTTTGCGCTCTTCATAATTTTTTATTGTTTCGTAAACCATGAAGCTAATTCAAACAGCAATTACGACTAACTCATACCGGTCTTCAAGTGAAGGTGCAGCTGCGTGGAGTTTGGATTCTGTGCGTCGAGCCCGTTCTCATTGGTTATTACAACCTTGATCTTTTTCCTCTTCATTGCTTCCCTCACCTGCAATTCACGGCCCAGCAAAAACACCCGAATTAACTTAAACATACTCTTAACATTTGGCCAACTTCAGCCTCAATAATCTAATGAAGTATATTCTTGTAAAATAAGAGTGTAAGTCGGTAAAGATAGTGAGATATACATCACACCATCTGTAAAAAGTATTTAAAAACAAAATCCACTGTGGTCAAATTTTTGTAATAGGGAAGAAAAATTTTGATTTGTACCTTATTCTAAAAAGATTTCGTTAAGATCATTTACGACTCTAACGCTTTTAAAATACATAAAGAGCATTCGGTTCCTCGAAACACATCAAAGTCCCGACAGCTATCAACATCTATCTTCTCTTAACGTAACACATACAAAATAAGACATGTGGTTATGAGAAAACGAAAATTAATCAAACAAAGGGAACTATCAGTTAAAAAAGTAAAATTCTCCCAAACTTGTTCCATGAAAAGTATGGGCTCTAGTTGGGAGAATTTACCAATAGAACTGAGCGGAAAAATTGGAAAGAAAAACAGTATAGATTAAAACACGCGGCGTCTGTTTTACCTGAAAAAAAAAGCACGCGACGTATGAAAAAAGAGAACCGAATTTGGGGCGAAACTTAAGCCTGAGCAAATTTTTTTCTGTTATTTTAACGAGAAAGGCGTAGTCTTAGCTTGTTAGAAATTTAAAAAGTTAGAAGCTCTCGACACGAGCCTCGTGAATCTTGTTAATGTCTGAATAGGTACTTGTTTGTTAATTTCTCTCCGCCAAAACAACAACTTTGCATGTAACAAGATTCATAAGGCTCATTTCGAGAGCTTCCAACTGTTTTTAATTACTTCTAACTGTTTCAATTATTTTTGCGAAGGAAAGTGAACACGACATATATATCAATCATCTCAACTTCTAGCTATTTCTTAATTAGTACGAACTTCCCATCATCCTTATAACATAGGGCTGTTTCTTCTTGGGCAGACAACCGTTATCAATTAAGTTAAAACAAAAACTTTCAAAATCTACTTTTTTTTTCAAGGACAACTTTAATTTATAAGAATTCGAACAATTGGTCAAAACTTAAGAACAACATAAAAACAAGCTGAGACTCGGGCTCGACAGCTGATTCATTTTCAAACTTAAATGAGCTTCGATCTTTAATTCAGCAACACAGAAAAAAAGATGATTCGCAGTTTTGACCCTGAGATACTCACTAGAAAGCGTGATCAAGAAAACGACTCAGCGAATACATGATATAAATCCGCGAGGATGAAGTAGATCAAAAATACACCCGCCAAACAACTCGTTTTCCAACAAATAAACAGTACAGCAATACTTTATAGGGTTAGTTTTTATTCTATTCAATCCGCTCATAGTAATAAGAACATTTTATGAACAATTTGAGGTTAAAGTCGCCAAGACTTAAAAACAGTGAGCTTCGGCCACATTTACTGGTTCCTATAAAAATAAAAACGCATGTATGTCAACGGAAGCGGTGAGGTTCTCCTCACAAACAAATAAACGGCCGGCTGGTTTTTGCGGTCTCAAAGCACACTCATATCGCATTCGTAGCAGCTGTCCCTTTTAATTAGGTTAGCAGAAAACATTGATCTTCTCAGCCGGTCTCTAACTTATCAAACGTTATGTCGATTGGTACACTTAAGGCGTCTCGATGGTCAGAAAAAACTAGACAATTCAAGTTAGATGGGTTTTAAACACTGCTGGCAGCTGCATATTTTGATCAATTAGATCATTTTCAGAGAGGCCAAACTCTAACATACTATAGTGAACTAAAGGCTATTGTAAGAGAAACCGAGAAACAGGCAAAAACCCAAGCTCGCGGTAGTTTCAGTTTTCAGTTTTAATTTCTTAGTTTCTTTTACACTTGCCTTTGGTTCTTTAGAGCGTATCAGAGTTCGAACTCTGGGACCGGTTGTTCGTAAGCCGATTAACTTTAACCCAGGATTAACTCTTAACAAAACCTCTTGGATGTCATGGTAGTTAACCCTGGATTAGGCTAATCGTCTTTTGAACAACTTGGCCCTGATCTGATGATCACAATTCAAGTTAGGTTTTTATTTATGTTGGTTAAGAAATCATTAATCTATTACTAAGGCAGCATTTTAATGCTTATTTTTATAAAATCTCATTTTAGAAAATTCTGTTCGCAGCTTCAAGTTAATCGAAAATTTGTAACACACAAACTTTAACTTAAATTTAGGAAATCCCGCATTGGATACCACGCAGACACACATGATAAACAAACTTTTATCCAAAAAATTTGAAACTAAATTATTCTTAAACTTAAAGTTCTACATGATGAGTAGAAAGTTTTCAAAGCAAGGTTGGGAAATTGTCCAAGTTTTAAAACCTTACGCTCTGCGCTTAATTTTTATAACCGACAAAACGAACTCAAAGTAGCTTAGCTTACTTTGCCGATATAAAGTTGTCTCTAGAGATCACTTATCTTACACATAATTTCGGTAGTTAAATTTCTTTAAGTTAAAGATAAAATGTACAAAACTGAAAAAAATAACAGTTTTTTTATGCTGCTGGCTTCCGTATTGAATACGTTGGATGGCCGCCGCCGGGACTATATTGATTGCCTCACTCAAATTTTATCTTAAACTGCACAATAACATACACTCTTTTTTATATATATAAGAATATCGAGGCTGAAAATCGCGAAAATTTAAGAATATTTTAGGAATAATGCTGAGGCTGAGATTTTGTCAAGAATATAATTTTGTGCAACATACAAACGAAGGAATGCAACGCCATGCTAGCAGACATACTCTACTGACATGTATTCTAAGAATATTTTAAAAACATTTTCAGCCTCAAAACGCCAAAAAATAAGAATCTTTAGCCTGAGTCTCAAAACACTATTCTTATTAAAAAAGAGGATATAGTTCGAAAATTAATATACACTCTTTTACAAAAGTCCTATCCATTAATGTCAGGCTGAACGTCAGCCAAAACTTTAAAACGTGTTCAGCAGGAACATACTAAAGAGTGGTGCCCGAGAACTTGTTTTGTTACATTATGGCATAAAATCTTGGAATCGGCAAATAGTCCGTAAGTGCAACATTGTTTGCATACAACTAGAGTTTTAAATACAAGGAGAATTTACAAGAATAATTTTCAGAACACTTTATTTCTTCTTTAGCTCTATCTACCTATTAAAGGGATACTGGTTCTTCTTAAATAAATATTTTTAAAAAATGTGAAAACTAAGCGCTTATCAGCGATTTAGGAATCCACTGCCGTCATGCTTGTGGATCCAGAAAACACAAAGAAATGGGCAGCAAATTGAGAGACAGTTCTCTTTCTTTTGATATTTGAAACAAAATTCTAGCCGAGTGAAAACCTTACTTAACGCTTTCCAGCCTGTTGGGAGCTTTGCTTAAAATTTTTCCTAAGATCACCTTGAATTCCGTTCTGAATTCTCGGTTCATGGCAGCATATATCCACGGATTGATTGAACTCGAATAACCAGCCATGTATATATCAAGCAAGTAAACTTCTCGTGCATATCTGAACTGACCAAATATGTATTCTAGAGAGTCAACAGTTATGTAGGGAAGCCAACAGAGAGAAAACCCCGCTAAAATAACAAAAAGCATTTTAGATATCTTAATTTCCTTTACGTTCATTTTCAGCGCGTTCGCTTCAACAGTATCGTTAGACTCTCGGGAAATAAAAACTCTATTATGTTTCTTAATTTTAACAAAGATGCTGATATAACAGAGAGTGATAATTGTGTACTGCATTGCAAAGGAGCAGATTAAAAGGGCAATAAATTGAGCTACGGACATCTTATCAACTTTGTACAAGCAGACAAGTTTGCCCGGATGAAAGTTCACTCCAATATCTGTGAAGAAAACAGTGATCGGCAAATACGTTCCAACAACCCAAACTGCAACGATAGATATCACAACAGACCTCCTGTTGAAGTATTTCCTATAAAGGCTTGGTCGAACCATCCTGAAATAACGGCTTATGCTAGTTAACGTTATAACAAAGATTGATACTCCTCCTAGAAATGTGGCGACTATGGCTTCAAACTTGCAAGCGGTGGCTCCAAATGGTTGTTTTCCTGTTATCAATGCTGCAAATGCCATGGGGAAAACAGTTGTAGACATTAGAATGTCTGAAAAGGCGAGAGCCATAAGGTAGTAGTTTGAAAGTGTTCGGAGGCGTTGTCTGCGATAAACAGCGATGCATACAAGAAGGTTGCCAAAAAATGCAGTAACGATGTTGATAGCAGTAACTGAGCTTTCTATAACGACAAGCCAGGTCGGTCTGGATGCAAGCTGCATAAGTAGTTTCTCTTCCAAACTCCTATTAACTAAACCAGCGCTGTAAACCAGTTCAACCATCAGTGATTCAAGCAGTCTCGCTTAATCGGATTTGACTGCAACGGTTTTGTTACAATTCATAAAAGCTTAGAAAAATATTTTTAATCTTTTGCCTTGAAAAAAAAACAGACCAGTTCTTCCTTATAGCTATAGCGTAAAATGAGTTTATACCGTTTCAGTATCACTGTTCATTTGTCGGCGCAATAACGCCGGAAAGAGAGCTCGAGCCAGAAGTCGCTTGCAGATACGTCTTTGGTCAACCGAATTTAAGCACACGCTTCAGTATTTAACGATTCAGTTTTACAAGCTTGTCGGGGTTTCAACAAGTAAATATTTTCTGCTTCCTTCAAGAAATAATTCAAAGTACCATTTGGACATATCCTTGTATTGACTTTGTTGTTTATACAAACAGAGCCATTATCGGGAATTCACCTGCTAAAAGTTTTTGTTTCAAACAATTTCAGCATTTGTGTTTCGCTTATTAAAGGCGGTAAGCGCCTAACAATTTTCATGGTGCGCAATGTTCAATTTCATTAGTAACGAATCCATGTCGTGAAGAAATAATGATTTATTCGCAAAGATTGATACATACTTACGAATTAGTTCTCAGTAATGTCAAAAAGATATAAAAATTGTGCTCCGGTTTGACTCTATGAACAAATAACGGCGGATCTTACATCTTACGGGAACGATTTTCAAAAGTTCTTGTAAGGTTTTCATTCAAGAATATAGATTTTTGTTTGAACAGGGTGCAAGGCTTATTGCAAAAACACAAAATTGAAACCCACGCAAGGTGTTTGATTTTAAAATGTTTTTACCGATTACTCGTCCTTGGCACAATACAAGCAACTGCTGTTTTTTATTTTCAATTATACATCTCGTGGCGAAAATTAAAAGGTTTACCTGTCGCGTTAGTTAAGCATGACAAAAAAAATTTTTTTAGATTAATACGTCGTTCCTTATGCGATGGTTGGTGATTAAGAATAATGGTAAGGGATAGTTATGATTTTGAATAAGAGTAGGTGATGACACTGAAATGATTCATAAATGATAGTCAATGCTGGAAAATGATTGTGAATTAGGGTAAGTGATTAGAATTGATTGTAACTGATATCAAAGACTTTGAGCGTCTTTTGGTGTTTTCAGTGCCAGACCCCTCTCGTTCATTGCTATGGTAACTATCGAGAGTGAAGACTGGCACTGCAACCGATGTTTCCGCAAAATGGCGGCGGGCGGGAAATTCATGATCAAACCATGAAGTGTGATAAAAAATAACTGCTTAGCGTCAGTTATATGCAAGGAAGTATCAAATTTTTAAAGATGCTGATATTGAAACCAAGATTATCATATGGCACAGAAGAGGACTTCTTTAAAACAATGGTATACATCTGGGTCCGGTTGTACGAAGACTGTATAAACTATCCGCTGGATAAAAGCTAATGGTCGTTACTAATAAATCAAAGATTGTTTGGATCTTTGTTGATTTATCTATCCCTGGTTGTTAAGTGAGTGGAAGACTCCTAAAGTTATCGTTTAAATGGTTTCAAAAAGCTTTCATTTAAAATTTACTGCATAAAATAGAAAGCACTTATCCGGCGGATAGCTTATCCAGGCTTCGTGCAACCTGACCCAGATCTTGAGATTTTATTTATTTAAGGTAAACTAAAAAAGACCTTTTAAGAAAACTCATTACTTCAGATGTTGTTTCAAACCAGTAACAATTTTATAACTTAGCTTAACTCCAAAACGTTTTCGGAGCACAGCTCCTTCCTCAGTAGATAAGAACAATGAATGAAAACTCACCTGAGTGTTTAAAAGACAGTGAAAAATAAAAATCATCAGACCCTGGATAGAGTTGAACAGAGAAAAGGCGTACTTGAACGCCACGGTGTCGGAGTTGAACGAGAGCATACCAAAGACCCACGTGAGACCCAGAAGAGGTAGAATGACGGCCGTTGCCTTGGCAGAAGACTTGATCCTCTCCGCTCGTGACTTGAGTTGCACGTAACGAGACCGCATCAAGTTCCGTAGAACGAGGACAAGAATAGCTGTGTTGCACTGCAATGCAAAAGATGAATCTTTGTTACAATATCTAGACCTAGAAACTATCTATAGCGAGTACCTAACGAGTGACTAGCGAGTGCCTACAGCGAGCTAATCGCCCTTACTTGCAGTCAAGGACT
>JAOBAT010120298.1:0-32268 GCA_026413305.1 Hydrozoanthus tunicans
GGGAGGGCAAACCATTGGGGGCGAATTATTGGGGGGAGCAAACTATAAGGTTGGGGGAATTACTGGGAATGAAAATGAAATATTGTAGGAATGAAAGGATTATGCAGTTAACTCTTTCAGTCCTGGCCAGTTTATTATCAACATCTAGCTTCTTGTAACATAGTTCATACAAAATAAGATCATATATTAGCATAGATATGCATATAGCAAGCAGAAGGGGAGAAGGAAGCTTGAAGTGACTAAGCTGCCCAAGGAACTGGCCAGCATGGGGAGGTTGCTTTCAGCTTCCCCTTTCCCTTGTCTTGCTATGTAGGCTGTGAGATAAGATATTTGGTACCAAGAAAACAGAATTTGTTCAAATAATAAAAATTACCAAAGATGGAAAGCCAAAATCCTCCTAAACTGGTTACAAAAAAACTATGAGTTCTGTTTGGGCGAATTTAGCAACACACTTACTTAAACCTTTCACTGGGCTGAAAGGGTTAACCAAGTAATTGAAATACATACTTTGTCTTCTGGGAGCGCAATATCGCCCCATTTTGTGTCTTCAACCACATGACGAGCTGAAGTACAGTAGTATAACTCAATGGAGCAACTAAGGTATCGAGAAAACCAATCTACAGCAGCTTCTCCAGCAAACACTCCCTCGCCAGTCATTCTCCGCACTCTGTTTAAGATATGGATTAATACTAAGTCAAATAAAATCAGTGGTTATACTTGATTGGTGATCAATGGATATCTTGTTGAGTAAAAAGTTGAAAATGATCTCCAAGTGGCCATGTAATTTTCTTTTTATCACATACTAAGTGAGATTCTGGGTTTAATGCAAAACTAATGAATTAATTGATCATTCGCCAACGAAGTAGATTTACAAGTTGTTCATCGGCAGGAAAGTTTCATATCATTCACACGTGATGATATGGAAATCGTGCGTCCTGATTGGCTGTTTTTGATATCACCACATGTGATTGATATGGGTGGCTAATACGCTCTGTATTTCACCGATCTACTATGTAAATATCGAGCTAATTAAGAATGTGATAAATATACATATTACAGTTAAAAAGTTATTTCTTGAAGATATATTCTATAATCTAAAAAATACCAGACATTTGGTACTGAGAAACTGAAAACTTACCAAACAAAGTAAATTGCTGAAGATGAAAAGCGATATTCTCCAAAACTTACTCAATGAAAAATATGGCCTCAAGTTGGGAGAATTTACTAAAGTAAAACTGGGAATTAATGATTTAGGGTTAACCTTGGTTTACAGGTAAAGGCTAAGAAATTAATGTTATATGACTGTATAATCACCTGAGTTTCTTTGGTTCCATTTCATGTTCCACTTCAAAAGGAATTTTCAATGTTTCCATACCTGGGGCTTCAAGTTGTACACATTTTTCTTCCTCGTGTATTGTAGTCTTAACAAGAGCTAAAGATGGCTTCAGGGACTGGTTAATGATTTCACCTTTATCGTTTAGCAAAATGAAGCATCTGTCAAATAATAGTAACAGAATTACAATTATTATAGATTTTTATTATAGTTAACACTTATTAACTTATAATGAGGATTTTCAGGGGAAATCTCATACCGAGGGCTTGATGGCCAGATCTGAACCAATCATCACAAAATCAAGATCTGAGATTTCACAGCAAATGAGGTTAATAAGCTTGTTATTACATGCTTATTACATTGCAAGTCAAACTTCTTGGGCAAATAACCAAATCTTGCAAACTGATTGGCCGAAAATCAGTCCAATAACTTCCCATACAGGACTGGTATTTTTTAGGGTGGTAAATTTTTATCTCTTCATTTTTTTTTAGAGTTTGGGCACATTTTGGATGATCATTCCTATATCCTTTTGACCCCGAAGTACCCCCAACCCCCCAGGACCCTGCCCTCTCAACAGTTATCAGATTGGCCATAAAGTAGTTACAATTATCAATGACAAAATATACTATTAAGATATGGTAGTTTATTAGTAAAAATTATGAGTTAAGTGCAGGATTATAGTTCCTTCGATTCTGACCTAGCTATGACGCCTGAGTGATGTTTCACTGTTTCACTTCCCCAGAAAATTTTGAGATGAACAATCTCTAAAACCGTTAGAATATCCTAGTTACTAAAAATATCATCTCATTTGTCTCTCCATTTTGTCAGTTTGAAAAAATATTTGGGGCGGCTAGAGAGCCCTCCAGCTAAATAATATATACTCCGGCCCTGCTCCGATCCGTGGTCCAAAGCTGTTTATTTCACGCTTTCAAAACAAAATTAAGCTGTTTCTAAAGATGTTTTGTGTTTTATATCAAAGAAACCTAAAAATGTTCACCTGTCATGCTTAACTCCTGTTTGTAAACAACTGGCCTCTAGCAACTGAATACCTTGACAAGACTTGATTGGGTACACATACAAACTCGACACCGCTCCGACGGGTTTGTAGAAGCGTTTGCCCTTTCGCTTTTTATACCACCACAATGCGCCTAATCCAACAACAGCTACGACTGCTGCAGGAAATAAATAATACCGAACACCATCATACTTCCAAAAGAAAACCATAATTAAATCTCAAGAACGGTAAAATCTGTAACTACTGAGTCTGCTTAGCGTCCTGGCCTTTCATTGTAGTGCAAAGATGGCCGAACAGCAAAGCTGCAAGAAAATAAAACTGGAAACCACACAGCTTACAAGTAAGAACCTTCTTTTCTTTGGCTTGCAAACATTGTTGCAGAATCTGAAAAAGCTAATGCCTTCTTTGTATCTGCATGATCTAGCTACGAATAGACCAGAAGACCGAGAGTTATTCGCGAGACCTGTTCTTGCAGATGAATTTACGCGCAAACTCGAAACAGGTAAGACGCTGATCAACTGATTTCTTTGTAAAAGTTTGAGTTAGATTTCTTATAGCAGTGTTTTTATTTTCAGTTCAGGTGTTTGTCTCTCCTGTAACTGACCGCAAGCAATGCTCAAGATTAATCAGGTACTAAATCAAAGTGATGTAGAAAATCAAACTTTTATTACTTAGTGAGTTTACGAGAAAGAAAAAGAACATTATTTGGTATTTTGTTGTTAACTCAAATACAGGGAGTTGAATGTTACTTATCCTCTGAGGGATCTGAGTCATTTGAGGCGAATCAAGTGCGTGAAACATGGTGAAGGTAGATATTGAAACGTGGCACAGTATTTACTCAAAAGAAATCTATTTGATAAGTTAGTTTCATTAATTCAGTTGTATCCCATATGGTCTAGCGGTTAGGATTCCTGGCTTTCACCCAGGCGGCCCGGGTTCGACTCCCGGTATGGGAACATGTACATTTTTTTAAAATTTGTTTTCTTTTTTTCTTGGGTCCAAAATATTTTTTTTACAGAAAATATTTAAAAGAATTAAAAAAATATACAAGCAACTCTACTAATGTCTCATTCTTTTTAACTTGGAACAGTTACCTACACCCTATAATTCATAAAACAGACAACAACACTATTATGGTTACGAATGTTTTTTTGGGCTCTAGACGAACGGCATGAAAACGCTCAACCTCCGGCAATGATCGAATGAGCCAAGCTTGCACACACAACAAAATAAACAACAATTTAAAAAACACGCCATTTCTTTTCTTAAAATGTAGATTCCGGTTTTTAATTCAGTAGGTAGGCCCAAACAAGATTTCAAAGATATTATTTCTTTACCTTAGAAAGCTCGATCCAGAAATATCAATAATAGAGCTCAATACAATATTTCTATTCAAATACTTTTTAGTTTTAATTAAAAAGACTAAAATGTATTTAAGATAAAACTCTCGCCTTGATTTCTATTTTTAAAGATGATAACTGGTTGGCATGAAAATGGAAAGCCCTCTATTTTCTTTGCCCTATTTTTCAGAATATTGGTGATAATATTGGCCTATTGGGCAAAATATATAACGCACTTTTGTATTTTTTCAAAGGTATAAGTTATGTAGGGAAGTTTACCAAGCAGATATTTATTTTATATTACTTGGGGTTTCTTGGTTAAATGGAATCAATAACTGTAGTTAAATGTTAGCTGTTAACATTTCATGAGTTCACTAATGAAAAAATATATCAAATTGAATTTAAAGAAATTTTAAGTTGAATTATTTTTATTGCAGAAATCCTTATATTTAGCCTTCCCTTTTCAGGTGAATCACTTCAAATCATTCTAAATGTAGTCGGGGAACACTCATTATCTTCTATGGATTTACACATCATCTTACAAGGAGTCAAAGCTGATGGTTTGGGGAAACCATTCATATTGCATGTTCCTAAACATCAGCCATTAACCCGACAACAGTTTGATGAATCATCCAGACTTTGGCCAACTAGCTTTCGAGAAGACAAATAGTGAGTAACTATAATGATAATCGTTTTAACAAAAGTGTAAGAATACAATAGGTGTGTCATATGACTGCCAAAACTAGAGATGGACGTTTTTTCTGAAGGAGATGGTTGAGATTAAACTTGTAGTACCACCTCAACCCTCCCCATGTCCCCTTTTCCCTGGGTGTATCTTTGAGTGCTGAATCTGGAGAAATTAAGAAGTTAATTTTTTTCATGGGGTCACCCCATCCCACCCCCTAACCCCCTATCCAGGGAGTTCTGGTATATCTTTGATTGCCAGAACTAGAGATGCAGACATTTTGCTAGGGGGGGGGGGGCATAAAGGTTAGATCACACTTTTAGGTGTACTCCTCCCCTCCCCTCTAGGTATACTAGAAATATACACTAATTGCTGGACTCATTGAACTGTTGTTAAAATGTACTCTAAAAGGTTCTTAATTTTGAAAATCGTTCCTCATTGACAGTTTATCGAAGGTAATCAGTGGTCAACTGTTCTCCCCAGAAGACCAACAAAAAATAAGTTCTTTTATGAGAATCGCTCTTGGAGCTGCCAGGAATGGAAAACAGCATGGAATGGTAAGTCGACCAGAGATGAGTTGAGGTTCAAGGGTGGTCAAAAATTTTGTATGGCAAATTTGAGAAATAAAAAATTCAAGTCTTTATTTTCTAAAGCAGTCTTACTGTGTGTTCCTCCTTTCAAAACATGGTTTTAAAGGGTATATGTAGCTGCATAATAACAATATTCTTTTATCTTTTTGGGAAATTAAAATCAGAAGTTGATACATACAGGCCTATGCTTGTGTGAAGATCAATTCAAGTTTTTTTAACTTCTTGCTTTTTAATTCTAGTGGTTATTTCGAGGAGAGGTCATTTTTTAAGAAACATTAAAAGTGTTGTCTTGCTTTTAGTTTTGAGTAACTTTATATCTTATATAGCGACTGTTGTACAGTGTTCTGATGCAGGTATATTAGCTCTACCAAAGTTTATTTGAAATAACTTTATGATTGTTTATAATAACATAAATAGTATAATATATTTAAAATTAGGAGAGTTTGTAGTGATATGTTATAGTGTTGTGATTATAACAGTAATTTACTCTATGGTATGAAAGGAGACACTAACATAATTAACTTGATCTAACTAGGTTTGTGATGCTGCTGTGATTGTCGACCCATCTAATGACCACATTATTGCTGTAGCTAATGATCTGCGACAAAACGGGCATCCTCTTCAACATGCCATAATGGTTGGTATTGATCTGGTTGCCCGCAGTCAGCATGGAGGTGCTTGGTCACTTAGTTGTTCAATGTCAAACAATACCTGGACATCATTAGAAGGACACTCTAGCTTTTTAAATTTAAACTCATGCAAAGACTGTGTGAACGAGTCAAAAAGTGAAACAAAACATTATGAAGTCGAGAAGGACTCATCATCAGTAACCAACATCAGTGCTAGTCAGGTTAATTTTTCAGGAAAAACAAACAGTAATATAGTTCAAAGCAAATTGGGGAATACCGATAATCAAAGTAATTATGAAGGAGAATCTAAACAGGGACCGTATTTGTGCACTGGTTATGATGTGTATGTGACAATGGAGCCTTGTGTCATGTAAGTTCATTGCTTTATATATTATAACAGTTATAAGATGAACAGTTATAAGATGAACAGTTTATACTATACATATACATAAAGAATGTAGTATATGTAAAGTATATATTAATTTATAAAAATGAAATACATAGATATTGGAAATATTATAATTTATGTTAGTATTACCATTCAGTATCATTCCTGTTTATCTCAAACAATATGTTATATGTTGATTTTTTGAGTTATGAAATATATATCAATATGCAGTTATATTGTCACTTAAATCTGTATTCCACTGCAAAATTAAAAATTTTATTATATTATACAATAGAATATAAAATTTTTCAGTGCAATACAGATTTTTTTAAAGTTACAGTTTAACTGCATAATAATAATTTATATTAGTATTTGTTTTTCAAACAGAGTACCTAGGAACAGTTATTTGAGGACTGAGAGATAATTCAGAATTTAATTTATACCGTCAAACTATTATGTCAAGCCCTCTGTTGTGTCATTGCTAATTGTCTTAACCAGCTGTGGTCAGTTGATCAACATCTTACTTCTCCTTGTACAACTCATACAAAATTCAAGTCAAAACTGATTGAACATAGGATTATACTGAAGATAAAATGTGAAATTCTACCAACATTGTTACATAGAAGGTGTGGGTTTTTAGCAGGGCCATAGCAAGGGGAGGGGCCAGGGGGGCTAGATATAAGAGAAAGGGTGTGGTCCAGTCCCCCAGTGTTTCTGACATTTTTGTAACTGTGTCTCCCCCCCAATTTTTAAACCTGTGCTACAGTGGTATCTAGTAGGGAGAATCTAGCAATATATCAATTGCTCTTTTGGGACTGACGGGCTAAGTAACATGTGTTCTGTCATGTTTTCTTTAGGTGCTCAATGGCATTGGTGCATTCAAGAATTAGGAGGCTTTTTTATGGGTGTGAAAACCCAGAATCTGGAGCTCTTGGCAGTAGATACAAGATTCACACTCAGCCAGGACTAAACCATCATTTTGAGGTGTTTGCAGGCATTCTAGAAGGAGAGTGTAAACTGTTGTACATTAAAACGTAGAAAAAAAAAAGTCAAAAGAACAAACTTTTATTTTTTATAATAATTTGATCAACACTTGTTGATAGTGTATGTGGTCTAGCCCCCTCAGTTTTTCTGATGTTTTTGCAATTGTGCCCCCCCCCCATTTTTTAAATCTGTGAAAAAGGTAATTTAGGGCGGTGCAGGTTAAAGAAAACAAGCATACTTTCAATTGCCTTTTCCAAAGTCGTGTAATGCTAAAAAGTGATGTATTTGGGGGTATAGGGTCTGAAGTTTTTACACTTACTTTTAGAGTATTTTTTTCACATTTTCAAATAGCACCCGGGCCGTATCCAATTTACCCTGAAGTGTCCCCATCCTGCAATTTTAGTATAGTACCTCCTCCCACTACCCCAGACAAGAGGGTGGAGGTGGATGGTGGTGATAACCCCCCCCTTCCTCCTCCCTCTCCCAAAGTTTTTATCTCTTCTCTAATTTCCCAGGAAAGCGTGTCCCCAGACCCCCATGAGAATTGTGCCTACTGTGCTCTCCTTGGTTCAACAACTGAACACCCTCCCGCCAAAATTCCTGCTGTTTACAAGCTGTGGTCTAAGTCATATATAAAATGCACTCGAAATATATAATATATAAAACTGATTTGCTTTAGGAAATTTTTAGGAATTTGCTCAGATGAAGACGAACTTCAGCATTTTTAAAAAGCGCCTTAAGACGTAAATCACAAATTCATCAACTTTGAGTTTCGTACAAAATGCGAATTGTAAGCGTTGCAGAAAAAATTGTTATATCACAAAACTAATTTAAAATTGGTTAACTTGAGATGATGATGCTGGTCTGTAGCCACTGAAGTCATTGAAACATAGGAGTTTTTATGTTGCCTTTAATTTAGGGGGCGCCGTAAAATCAGTTTTCGACCGCCTAACGTCCAGTGGCCTGATGGACGTTGAGAGAAAACGATAAAAACACACTGAAAATGCTCAGCTAAACAAATACCGGCCTTAACATTGAATCACCATAGTTCTTGTGGTTGTCGAATCGGTAAAGCCAACATGCCTTGAACAGCCCACTGTATCATGGAAATAATAAAACACAAACACAGAGATAGCTACACTCTCGCATGTACGCATTTTCGCTTGATCTCCCGCTCTCCCGCATTTTACAGAAATCTCTCGCATTTAGATGACTTAAAAAGTGTACAACAACAACAATATGCTGTTCGTTTGTTCCTGGCTCATGAAAAACAATGCAACTATGAGTAGTGTTCTGTTTTGCTGTCGTATATTAGAAGGTTATGAAGTTGCGTATAAAAAGGCCACGAAGAGGAGATAAAATGCGGGGCAATGCAAACGGTACACAATAAGACTTCTAGCCCACAAAAAATCTCCCGCATTTTGAAGTTCGAAGGTTGGCATCTCTGCAAACACAATATACATAGTGGCCACTTAAAATATCCCGCTTTATAATCAGCCCGCGCACTGATTTTAGCCAGCTTATTGACTTTTTTTCTAAACAAAAGAAATGTATGAAGAAAAAAACGAGAGTTTTTACCTTTTGCGAAAAAACAGATATAGAGTGACAAGCAATTCGGTTGGCGGCATTTTTGTCAAAGAGTACATTAAAATATACACGAGTATAAATCAAGAGTTCTTTAACGTCTTTTTTTTTCTTTTTTCGGACGAGAGAGAAAACTGAATCCCAACTCGATTTTGTCTCCTGTCCGAAAAAGAAGAAAAAGACGTTTATAATGAAACCTTGCGAGTAATAGATTAAATAGTAATATGGACCATGTAAAAACTTAGTGTGGTAGTTATTGCCAGTAGAATCGAATTAATTCCTAAACTAACACGAACGGTATTTTAAAAACCTAAAAAAAGCGCCCTACAGTTGTTTTTTTGAAAACCGGGGTACTTTTTAAGTAGCCTAAGGGGGAGGGGCCGAGGGGCGAGCCTTAAACGTTCAATGGACGTTAACTATCGGTCGAAAATCGATTTTACGACGCCCTATTACAAAACAGAAAAACTCAAAGTAAACTTAGGTTTATTAAAAGAAACAGTGGATTTGTTTGTAAATTTTATTTCACTCCGTATGAATATCGAACCGCGCTTGAAGATAGAAGTTACAAATTTACGTTTTGAAACTGTCATTGTTTATTTCATAGTAGTAATCAAGGCGAAGTAAATAAAATTGATGGTTGCGTTATTATTGTTTGACGTTATACTTAATGTGTCTACACTCAATTTTTAAAGTGTTTAAAAAAATTAATGAATTCACACGAATATTTAATAGTCACCGCGAAACAAAACATTCACCGTTTGTGGGCTGTCAACCTGATAAGTGATATATGACGTCATATTTTAGTAGGCGCCGAATTGAACGGCAGCAGGAAGGTTTTCTTTTGGTTTTGTATTTAAGTTGTATTTAATCCTTCATTTGATCATTGTTATTGGATTTTGTTTTATCTAAAGGATTTCTTTTAGCTTTCGAGACGAGTCCTGTGGCAGCTCTTGATTTCAAGGCGCCGAACAGCAAGATAATGGAGAAATTTGTGGAACTAATTGCGTTCGTCTTTTTGGTTGCGATTGTCAACGTTGGAATTGGTGCTCCGACCAACTCCTCGAAAGCAGCCAATTCTACCAGCTCGAAACTAACCATCTCTTCAAATTCAAACAGTACAGTAGCAGTCAATTCTACATCGTTAAACTCTACAGTTTTATGTAATGTGACAAACAGTAATCTCAACTGTACCATTGCCAGCAATAGTAGCGTAAACACGACGCAGCTGCCCAAAAATTTTTCGACAAACATTGTTGCAACCACCGTTGCTGTTAATTTATCAAGTATTTGCTCATCGAACAGCACAAGAAATGTCATTGTTTATTGCGATAGTGAAAAACTTAATTTGACCCAGATTTGTGGACGATCGAACGGAACAAATGCAACCGTTCGATGTGTTAACGTCAGTCAGAGCGTGGTTTCGGAACCATCGACGGGGAATTCTAACCTTACCACGTCGACAAATACTTCGGATGTCAACCGTACTTCAATGGTAAAGGAAATTGTAATAACCCCATCAATTTCTGTCTCTTTAGCAACACAAGAAATTGTAGCAACTCCAGTAGTTTTTGCTTCATCGTCTTTTGAAGTAGTAGAGGCGACTTCAGTGAGCGAGGTGTTCTTCCCTTCGTCTGTTAAACTATCGCTTTCGACATCTCCCACGTCGCAAAAGTCCCCAACCACATCGCAGACAGAATCAACCTCCTCGAAGACAACAACCGCAGAATCAACCACATCAAAATCGACTACAGCAAAATCAACAACATTGCAATCATCGACAACATCGGAGCCAACCAGTGCAAAATCGACTACAGCAGAATCGACCACATCGCAAACATCGACGACAGCGGAATCGACTACAGCAGAATCGAAGACATTGCCAACCTCGGCGAAAACAAAGGAAATATCAACAGCTGACACGACACAAAAATCTACAACACTTACGACGTCAGAGCTTTCTACTGCTACAACGACCGCTACAACAACAAAAACAACAAGTGCGGTGACCAGTGAGAAAAAAACCAAGAACTCGAAATCCAGCACCCCTACAACAATTTGTGAGTGGCTCATTAGTTGAACTTATTTTTGATGAAAATCTGTTGTAACCAAAAGCAGTGTGGCTTTATAGGTCCATGCCCTGTGAAATCCTTAGCTTGTATATTAATTTTTTAGTTATTTCATGATCATGTTGTCAGTTTCCCCTTTAAATATTTCTCAAGATTTTTCTATTTACATGCAGTGTGTAGAGTTAATATTAAGTATGTTTAGTACATTTTTTATATTATTTTGCTGTTATTCTGTATTTTACTTTTAATTCCAAAAATAAATTATTTTTGTGCTTGTGAAATCATTGCTAGTATAGAGCTTAGACAATAATTAAAAATGTGAATCATCCATTGACATTTTACCCTGATCCTTTAAGTTTATATATGGATTAATTTTTTATTTACGTTCATGTTAAAAAGTTTTTTAAATATTACTGTTGCTAACCAAATTACCTTTTTAATTCTAATCAGTTATTAAACAATGCAAAAATAAGACATTTGGTAAAGAAAAATAAAAATATTTAATAAAAAGAAACTGCTGAAGATAATATGAAAAATTCTCCTTCTTATGAGAAGAGTGAGTAATCCATTGACATTTACCCTGATTATTTCAGTTTGATATTATGGAGTAATTATTTATTATTTACATTCATGTTAAAAAAATTTTTCAATATTACTGTTGCTAACCAAATTACCTTTAAGTTTTTAGTTCTAATCAGTTATGAAACAATACAAATATAAGACATTTGGTAAAGAAAAAATAAAAATACTTGATAAAAAAAGTCAAACTGCTGAATTTCTCCCAATCCTGTTCAATGAACAGTTTGGCCTTTAGTTGGAGAATTTATAAATAATACAACTGGGACTAAAAGGGTTAACCATACCCTCTAGTTTGGAGAATTTGCCAATTTTACTTTACTGTGATTGAAAGAATTAACCACTCTAGCTAGATGGAAAAATTTACAGATTGATAAATTAATTCTTCTTTTTTTTTCAAATTTACAGCTGAGTCAGAAGCAGCCAAAAATGTAAAGGTATGTTCTCAATATACACTTCTAAATGTATAGTCCCCCAGGGAAACAGTTAGTTTTGTTTTCCAGAGAGTCCTAAACATCAAAGCACGAGGGAAAACATTTAAATATATTGTTTCCTGAGGGACTGTACATTAAGTGCTTTGTTATATATTCAAACTCTTTTTGGAGATGTGTTCGGCATGCTCAAGTTTAAGCCACAACCCCCAACTCAGCCTGGCTTTGCATTCAAGATTTAGAAATAAAAAATTTGTGTGGCTTTAAAGTGATTAACTAATGGTATATTAAAAATCTCTAATCATGATATGTTACAGCATTTAAAATAAGACAGCAGTGATTTATCATCTGGGACCCCGTTAACCACCCTGACCATAGTGTTTTAAATTTATAAATTTGTTAAACTCTTACATACATGCATATGTGTGCTTGTTTTAACTTTTTTACAGGAGGTGAAATTCTTTTATAAGAATGTCTTGATGCCAGTCGGAGTAGGAGTGTGTGGTGCTTTGGCTATTGCATTAGCTGTTGTTATATTCCGGTGTTGCAGAAGGAGAAAGCTAAAGAAAGTTCGCTATTTTGGAAAGGTTAGTGCTCTGTAAAATATATATGCTTCTCAAAACTAGCCGGCTGGCAGCTGACTGAGCCACCTCTTTTAGTGATTTAATCACCTGTAAAAATTACAATAACACTTCGATTCCAGCAAGCAGAGAAAAATAAAATAAGAACCTTTAGCTAAAAATTATGTTATAGCTTCCACATGTTAACCAAGAATATCATGGTTATTATGTTGAACACAAATTTTAGCTGCACTGTTTATTGAATTTGGTGACTTTTAGGGCACTGCGATCTGGAGTTTGTAAGGCACTGCATGCCTTAGGAACCCATAGTACAACTGGGTTTCAGTTGTATTGCTTCTTTGGAATCCAGACGCTTAAATTGAAACAGTGGAATATATACTGTAGCTACCCACAACAAAACATACAAATATATAATACTAATTAATGCTTACTTGGTTTTCTCTGACAGCCAACAAAGCATATGATGTATATGGATCAAATGAACCTACTGGGTGGCTCCAGTGACGAGGAATGATCAGAGAGTAATAATTATTGTAAACTGATTTTGCACATGGAGTTTATAATTAAAAAGCTGTAATTGTATAGTCAGAATGTACACTTCCCAGCTCATCCTATGTAACCCTTATAGCCCCTACTAAATTCTCCCAACTAGAAACCATACTTTTCCTGTTACGAGTGTAGGAGAACTTTGCTTTTCATCTTCAGTAGTTTTCTATAAAGGGCTCGAAAAAATTCCAAAGTCCTTACTAGCCATTGGCTAGTAACCACCATAATTAACTAGCCCAAATCTTGAGTTAATATATATGTAGAGACTCATCCTAAACAGCTGGAATGGCAGATAAAAAAATATTGCACTCAAGCATCCATTTGTTACCAGACTCCCATGGACAGCTTGTGGTAACACCTGGATGATAATTCATGAATCGATCGACACGCAACAGCAAAAGTCACTCATTAGAGTTAGATTTTCCTCGTAAATTGTTGTGAAAGTATCTTATTCTTCACTCACTATTTGTGCACTATCAAGCAAAGTATCCTTAAGCTTTTTTCTTATTCTCTGAGATGTTAATGGTGTGATTCAATAACTGATGTGCTAGCCTGTCAGGCACAAATGGTTTCCATATTTCTAGCCCGACTCAAATAATTGCTAGCCCTGGGCGTTGGGCTAAAGATTTGTTAATTTTGATATTTTTAGAATAATGCTGTGCGTTTAATAGCAACTTCAAGGGTTTTGTAGCAGTTGTTCATTTTTTCCATATGTTGGGTTGAATATTGTGTGCATTCTGTCCCTAAATAGTTACAGTGTTGTTAGTATTTTTGTATGGATTAAAAATATTGAATGCTGTAGAGATTGCTAGAATTTTGATAACCAGTGTAAATTATATATAAATGCATGCACAAAAAAGAAGTAGAGAGAACTGACGTGAAAGTTTCACAAGAGCTTTCCAAATTCACATTTCTTTAATGATTTTTACTAACAGTTGTTATTTAGTGAAAGGTGTTGGTTTGAAGAAGTCTTCACTTAAAGATAGTTTTGCTAGAATTGTGGCTACTAACTAAATGCCAAACTTGGCTTCTCAACAGAAATTGATTTTGTTATTATTGATATAATTACATAGCTGTTTGCAGAATCGAATTTGTATTTGAAAAAGCTATTTCTTTGAAATTTGAGTCCACCAACAAGTACAACTGGTGTGGTCCAGTTAATATCCACATAAAAGAACACATGTTTTGGGGGTTCAGCCTGATCTAGTTTTTATTAAGTACCTGCAGTTATGGGCAACTTCATGCCAGCATATAGACTCAGTAAACTGCAACCTAGTCCCTGTTTCTCATGCTAAACAAAGTGCTTAGGTGCAGTTAACAACACTGATTGCCCAGTCCACAGGCTGGAATCTGTGGGCTTGGTCAACTGCAACCCAGTTCAATTTGTGCTAACAACTGATTACTTAATTAAGATAACTCAATTCATCAGTATCTTTGACTGTGCAAGCGAAAAATGCCCAAGTCTTGCACTTGTATCTCAGACCGCTGGCTAAAGGGAGTTTTTGCAATGTTCCTCCTATCTATGCTAAGGACATGAACTGGCTCAGTTCTTAACACGTAAATTTAGTTCCAGAAAACAGTTGATTGCCAGATATAAAGAAGCATAACTCAAGTTTGATTGTTAATCTTATAGTTCTACTTCTGTAAAGCGGCCATCTTCGGGACTCTGAAAAGTGGTTACTTATGGAAGGTTGGTCGCTTAATAGAGGTATCAAGTACTGCAGTTTATTCATGTCAAAAAAAAATCTCGTGGCTGCTCAGTGGACTCATTTATCTTTACTGAAAACTCAATACCATATTTATTGAACTTATTTACTTTGAACATTATATGCTTGGATTTGATCTATGAAACAGTAACCCCAAACTTTTGCTATCAATATAAAAGGCTGATTTGCATTTTTTAAATAAGTTTATTACCTTCATAATAAAGAAAAATATATCATAATAAAGAGAATATTTGACCTGACATCAATTAGTGTGATATACATGTAATCTATGAATGCCTCCCACACGCTTTTTTTTATGAGAACCAGTAAATTTGGCCGAGTTTCATTGTTCTTAATTTTTTGGCGATTTGAGCCTCAAATTGTTCTTAAGTTGTTCTTATTTCAATGTGCGTTTAAATAAAAAAAAAACTAAGTCTAAGATACTGCTATAGATTTATTGCTTGGTTGGTGTATTCTTTTTCAACTCGTGAACTGATTCGTTTTCCCCGAGACGATTTCCAGTGACTACCCCAGGATTGGTTTCATATTCAAACTCTTGCCTTGGTCAAGTTAAATTACATCTGCTGATGCTTAAAGAACTCCGCTGTATTAGCGACATTGTAAAGCTAAAAAAAATTGCTCAATCGAGCCCTGAGCCTCGGCTTGTGCTTAAATAAGTTGTTCTTAAATTTTGGCCAATCTTAGCCTCGTTCTTATAAAAAAAGGTGTGTATTGGATTTTCATCTGAATGTGTTGTCTTCAGAAATGAGTATTACCAGTTATTTGGATTCTAAACTGGTAAAATATGTCTCGCTCTTCCAACTGAAAAGAAGATTTAGTTGCAACTTGCCAACCCATACTAACCTACTAAGTTTTGCCAATGAAAATGCGTGAACATGATCCTCTTCCCCCCCCTCCCCCCCCAAAAAAAATTACTCGATCCTCAAAATCTGGACCATCACCTCGTCGAACCATTACGGTTTGTTTTGTATTTCGAACTGGAAGTTAAGTTTTCCACTAGATTTGGACAGGAAACCAAGTTTTGTTGGGTACAATCGAAATTGTGTTTGAAACTGTTGATTAATGTAAAAATGTTTTAGCGAGCTGATGGTCCAATCCCTGCATCCGTAATGAAGACGAGAAAACACAAGACGGGAAAACACAACACGATGTTACTTTACTTTCCTTTGCACCGTAGTGAAAAGACAGTCGAAAGAAAACTGAAAAGGAAGAAATTTGGAGAAGAATGCGTGAACTAAAACCAAAAATGCAAGAAAATCATGGATTTTCAGACATGCGGCCGTGATGCGCGAAAGAGTGAAAAATGCGTGAAGATTGACAGGTTTTCCCGTAACCTCGATATCAGCTGCTCTCTCTCATTCCACACATGGTCAGGCAACATCCTCGGAAGAGGAAGCCGAGATGAGAGAGAAGTGGACATTTTCTATCGGTCTACCATCCTAGTATGCAGCCAAGATTGGATGCTTTTGAATATTTGGAAGGTTTTAGCCTCAAATGTCGTCATTTGGCAAGCTTATGCACTTAGTTTACTTCCATATAACGCGCGTTCTGGTCAGTTAAAGTTCCTTTTTTAAAAAACTTAGTATAAAACACGGTTTGACGTCACACAACACAGGAAAAGTTTTCTGCTTAAGTTTTTTTCTAAAAGAAATAAGAAAGCATCGCTTGTGTTTCTAGACAATAATATAAACGCCATGACAGTAGAACACTCGAAAAGCACAGAGAAAACACGGCTTTTCCCATGTACTCCTACATTATAGCGTTTTATGTTATTGTCTAGAAACGAAATTTGGAGTCGGGGGCTGATCGAGCGCCGGATAAGTAAGCTTCTAAGGGTCCGGGGAGATGCTCCGACGGGACTAACATTTTAAGAGAGAAAAATAGTTTATGATTGTTTTTTTTGCTCTGCAAAAAGAAATCGCACCACCCCCGAGTTCCGCCGGGCCTCAGAAACGCAAGCGTACTTTTCATTCCCTAATGCCAAGAGAAGTAGATTCTTAGATTCTCGTCAGCGCCTTCAAGTGTTTTGAGCCCCGCTTCAAAAAAAGTTCGTCGTTCGTCGCGTTTTAGCTTTGCATACAAAAGACACAATGAAACCAATTTCTGGTAGCTTATGTGACGAGTTTGTGGGAGAATAATTTGTTTCAATTTCGTACCGAAGCGAAGACTTCGACTCGTCTCGCTTCCAGTTTTAGATACTGAAGATGAAAGCTGACCAAAGTCTCTCATCAACTTTCTGAAACTGGCTGAGAAGAACCCAAAATCTACCTCCCCTGGCCTAGTGCAGTCAAAGTTTAAAAAGACTTTTTAGCCACTTAGCGATCAACTCAAAAAGTCTAAACAGTTGAAAATAGTTTGCTTGACCATCGCCGTCCAAAGTTGTAAAGCGCTGTCGTTTCGCGAGTTAGCCCTTCATCGGAGCATACTGAACACTCGGGGTTGCAGAGTTGCAAAGCAAATAACAGTAAAGAGAAAGGTCTATTCGCCTTCATGGGTTTGCGATGTTTGATCAGATCCTATTTTCTCATAACTGAAGCGCCTTTATTTACATATATTACTTAAGGAGAAAGAAGATGTTGATAAACTGGACGAGGTTTGTTCATAAAAAAGCTTCGTAGTGTAACCAGTAGCGAGTTCTTTCCGAAAGGTGAAGCAGTGGGCGTTTGCCCGCTAAAGATACCACCAGAGCAGATTACAAAGGTTCAACTGTTTTTGTAGAATCAAAAAGTTCAATCAGCCCCGTTTGCTCGTGATCCAGCACCGAGGGAGGCTTGGGTTTCGATGGTGGCAGCCTCAAAGGCGGTAAGTCTTTGATCTTGATCTCCGCTTGAAACATCTGGCCAATGTGTTTCTGAAACAACCAACACTGAATTGTAACACGTGTTTCTATTTCGAACAAGGAAAGGAATGACAAACTCAAACCAACAAAAGAATGTTCTACACTCTTTTTTAGAAGAACATGAAGTTGAAAATGCCCAAGACCGAAAGAACTTTCTCTCAACATACTGAGGCTGTGGAAAAGCGAAGTAGTTTTTTTTGGATACCGGACAAGATTATGGAACTATAATTTTTTGTCAACTCATGTTCATCAATGCAACACCGTCTTTAGTGTTTCACATGTACGAGTTTGTTTTAAATCCTTTTTTAATTCATAATCATATTTCTTCTTGCCGGCCATACTTAGCGGCCGTACTATACTTGTGCTTACTGTCGGTTTGTACATATGGAAAATTATAACTGCCCACCCAATTTTAACAACTGTGTTTAAGAACATTTTAAGAATATTTTTAGACTAAAATCCCCAAACTATTTAAGAATATTCAGCGTCAGCCCAAAAACAAGATTTTTTTATATAAAAAGAGTGTAACGAACATTTACTAAATAGTTCAAACACAAGTACGCCGTGCGGGAGGCCTTGGTTCGATTCCCGGTGCCAGACTTTCATTCAGAAGGTTAGCCCTTCGCGTCTTCTCGGATAAGGACGTTAAACCGTAGGCCCAGTCTCTCGATCTCCTACCGTGGGTCTTAAACTAACCCACAACATTTGTCGAAAAAGAGTAGGGTGATCCCGGCGTTGTGGTCTGTCAACTAATATTTGAGGGCAACTCGGAATGAGTATAAATGTAAGCCGTATATTACGGACTACCTAAAAAGTCAACTGTATTACTTTGTACACAGGTGCTCTAAAGCCACGATTGGCCGGGAGCACACGTATAGATTTGCATATTGTATACTGCATACCTACCCCTTGAATACTCTCTACTATTTTCCTGAAACACTCGCGTTTTCTCTTTTCTAATGGCTTCTCACAAAAAACTGCGGCATCTAAAGCCTGTAACGAGAAAGAAACAAACCCTAGTCAAATATCAACATCCTGCTTCTCCTTATATAACATATTCAAAACAAGACTTTTAATAATGAGATAATTAGATTTTATCAAGCGAGGCAAACTGTTGAAGATAAAAAAAAACTTACAAATTTGTTTTATGAAAAGTATTTGGCTCTAGTTGAGAGAATTTACTAATACATCTGTTAACAAATTGACTATTGCGATGTAAAACGAGGATCTACCGACAGAAAATTATCAGTTGCAGTCTTTAATGATCGTTTCTTTGACTATTTCTAGTCCACATCCAAACTGTTGGATGTTTTCAATTAGTCTTGTTAACCAACCGCCGTCTGGTTAGCCCAGTTGGTAAGGCGCCAGTCTGTCGTGCGGGAGGCCCGGGTTCGACTCCCGGGGCCAAACCTTAAACCAGGGTCTTAAAATATTTCAGGAGAAGGTGCTGCTTTTGGTCCAACATCTGCAAACGTTTTGACAACAAGCTTGATTAGTAGTGAAGGCTTGTAGAAAACGGGGCACAGTTCGTAAACTAACAAATATGTCACGTTATAAAACGTTTTGTTCTTTAGATCTTTTGTCGGAGCACGCGGTGACCTTTTGTTGTAAGTTCTTTGTTTGCAAATGATAAAGGAAAACGTGACTCGTAAATTAGCTGCTTTTCGACTCTACTCTTGTGGAGTAAGGACCGTCCCGTTATGCTGAGGCTAAAGTTGATGTTGGCCTTTTGGTCAACAGAAACTACCGCCGAAACCAAAGCGGGGCTGGCTGGTTTTCCCCCTGCTGTAAAAAACCTTTACTTAGAAATAAAGAAAATCAAAAGCACGTTGTTACGAATACTTTTCAACAACAAACCAAATCCTACCTGCAAACTCTCGAAGCTACACCCAGTAATCTGCACTAAAATTTGTTGGAGGGATGGATACTGCTTCACCTAAAAGAAAAAGTTGAAGGAATTCCTTATCCTTTCAAATTTTTCAATATCTTCACCGTCAAAACTAAATCCTTTTTTGAGCCTAAGTGGTTCATTGGGTCGGCGCTTATCGCCAGTTTCTCTAGTGTTGAGCGGATGAGAGTCTTTGACTCCCCCTGGACAGGACACTAATCCATCGCAGGTTAGCCCCCAGCAAAACAGGCACTCATTTACACCACTGAGTTGACTGGAACAAAGTCAGGTAAAGCGTCTTGTTCAAGGACACAACACAGTGGTCTGGCCGGGGCTCGAACTCGCGACCCTAGGATTACGAGTCAAACACGCAAACTGGTCGGCCACTGCGCCGCCGACACCATCATACAGTTTTATAAAAAGTTGAATGGTTTGGTGAAAATAAAGTTTGGCAATCCACCAGAAACGCCTAAATGAATCGCCAAACTCTCCCAACCACATCATAGGAAAACATTAATTTATAAGAATTCTAAACTCATTTCACCCTGTTAGGAACATTTGTATTTATGTATAAATGTTGTGGTTCAATTTTGTCCAAGTTTTGGAAGAACTACATACCAGGAGCTCATACATCTGAAGTCCGACCCTGCAAAGGCTTGTGTACACCCCAATTTCTCCATGAACCTGTAGACCCTGAAGACAAAACTACGAGCGAGTTAAGTAAAGAAAAGTGCTACATCAACAACATCCTTTTTCGTTTACCATGATGCCATAGTTACAAGAGGTAAAGAAACAAGGATAACCTATGAGGCGGCCAAGGATGTCACCCTTGTTTGTTTACCATGATGCAATATGATTACTAGAGTTAAAGAAACAAGGATGACCTATGAGGCAGTCAAGGATATCATCCTTGTTTGTTTACAATGGTGCATCATGATTACAAAAGGTAAGAAACAAGGATGGCCTATGAGGCGGTCAAGGATATCATCCTTTTTGTTTACAATGGTGCATCATGATTACAAAAGGTAAAGAAACAAGGATGACCTATGAGGCGGTCAAGGATATCATCCTTGTTTGTTTACAATGGTGCATCATGATTACAATAGTAAAGCAACAAGGATGACCCATAAGGCGGCCAAGGGTGTCACCCTTGTTTGTTTACCATGATGCAATATGATTACTAGAGTTAAAGAAACAAGGATAACCTATGATGCTGTCAAGGATTTCACCGTTGTTTGTTTATTATGGCGCAATAAGATAACAAAATGTAAAGAAACAAGGATGACCTATGAGGCGGTCAAGGATGTCACCCTTGTTTGTTTACCATGGTGCAATAAGATAACAAAATGTAAAGAAACAAGGATGACCTACGAGGCGGTCAAGGATATCATCCTTGTTTGTTTACCATGGTGCAGAATATCCTTGTCAGCCCACTAATATAAATCTTAAAGCCATGGGCAAAGAACAGTTAATCCAACGCTTCCTCTAGAACATGTAGCAAACAAAGCACATGACTTGCCTTTAGAACAAGAGAGAACAACTGCTCAAACACTCCATCTGGAACACGTGACCCACACATTTCACACAATGACAATACCTAAAAATTCGAGAGATGAAGTTAGATATTCCGATTCATCCTATTTCTTTGGAAACCAGGCACCTATTTTGCTCAAACGTACATGCTGGGTAATATATGATGAATCTTTTACAAATTAACTACATCTATGTCTAAAGTGAACAAAGACGAAGACGAAGAGCATGAACACATACAATGGTTGACTTTAGCAAAATGCATTGTACCAATTTAAAACTACGAAGCTGTAGTGTCGACCAAACACAGATAGGGCAACATATGTTACCGGTTAACAGGAAAGGGGTGTGACTGTGCTTAGTTTACCCCTGCCTGTGAGGGCCAGCCTGTTAACTTCTGGTTGGTAGTTGTCGTTGTAGCCCTGTTGAATTAGCTACTAAAACTATGTGTGGCTAAAATTGTTACAATTGTTTTAATGAAGGGCGGGACTGAGCTCCAAAGGACCTGTGCATTCAGGGTCAGGCTAACTCAATCAAGTGTAAAACCGTGTCATGTTGTCATGTTAACGTGTCAGATATACCCTAGCAGAAAGATTTTACCACGAAAGATTGTTAATAAATAAAAATCTACATTACGCAACAACAACATTTCATTAGGGTCTGTTGCCTACCTGTTTAACCATCGGTCCACTGAGTTTACAAGCTTTGTGACAGGAAGAGTCCAACCAAGTCATGCAAGCAAAGACTGTGTACAGCAATTGCTGGTTCACTTCCTGTTGTCAGAGGAGATAATAACTAAGTGGAGAGAGCCTTACTTAACCTTGCGGAAATATAGAGGTCAGCAAAGCCACAAATCCTCTGGTTAACATTTTATCCTACAATGCTAACAAAGAACGTTCTTCTACACAAAACATACTGCTAAATTGTTTAAATGTAGATCACTCAAAAACAATTCGAAATTGAGAACGGGGTTCGATTTCCAACCACGACACCATCAACCTGGTTATAAAACTGTAAAGTTATTCAACTTACCTAAAATAGTAATAAGACTCAATCACAAACTCATTGCTCACTATGAGACTTGAGATTCCCTCAGTAAACAGATCACAACACTGGAGTGACCATACTCTTAAAACATGTCCGAAATGTCCTTTCAAGTCCCCAGACAGGAGAACAAAGACTGTATCTATGGTTTCATTTCTTTTTTCGAAAGACCATTAAATAGGACACATGTTCTCCATTTTTTCAAGACCCTGAAGGAAGTATGACTAGGAATTGAACCGGACTTTCCACATTGCAGACTGGTTTCTAACTGTGCTAAGCAGCTATCAGCAAAAAACAACTTCAATTGTTATTTTCAACTAAACACAATCAAGGAGCTTACCTCATGTTCGAGCAGCAGCACTCCAAGGTCTCCGATTTTTGCATCGAATGGATCAGGCCCTAAAACCAAGAACATCATAGGTATAAATTACACCAAGAGTGTAAACTAGAATAGTGCAGCTTTATTCTTGAAGTGGAAAACGTGCAAATGCTGAAGTATTCAGAATAAAATGGTTTACAGACGAAACTCGAACCCATGACCGTCTGATTACCAATCGGATGCTCTGACAACTGAGCTTAAGATACTCGCACGGGAGACTGAGTCACTGGCGGGAATCAAGCCCATGACCCTCTGACTACCACTTGGCTGCTATGCCTACTGGGTTAGGGATACTCACATGGGAGACTGTGTCATTAGTGCGAATTGAGCCCACGATCCTCCGATCACTACTCGGATGCTCCGCCCACTGAGCTATAGATACTCAAATGGAAAGCAGATTCACTTACGGGAATCGAACTCGTTACCGTGCATGGCTACCATCAACTGAAGTTGTGGTAAAACTGAAACCCAGTTCGTTTTCAGTTACACTTAACTCAATAACACAAAAAAATAAAGACATCAGGATGATGAAAGTAGAGAAATCATGTTACAAATTCAATTTACCTTTGACTTTAGAAGTAGTGTCTGTAATTAGCTCTTCATCTTTTAGATCTTCCGAATCCGCCTCTACACTGAGTTTTCCTTTGTTGTCTTTTCGCAAAAGGAAAGCAAAACCTGAAGACAGAAGCGTATTGTTGAAAAAATCTCCATTTTATCTGTTACAACTTCGTTGGTAATTGGCAAGTATCTTTTTGCCTTCTTTGAACTTCCGTTAAATTTCATTAGTTTGCAACTGACAATAAAAAATTAAGCTTTCACTCTATTTTACGATACTTACAAAAGCAGTCCATGAAATCTCTGGTAACAAGACTCACAAGTTGATCTTCAATAACTTCCATACTTTCCGCATCTCGCTCATCTTGTCCTGATTTGAGACTGGGAATCAAGCGCACAAACGTAAACAAAGACCCTTTTTACCTGAACACCAAACCTTTTGTCCTTATTTCGACTCTAATTGGTGAACTACTTTTATCTAAACCAAGACTGTGAGTGTTCTTATTGAGGATTGCATGTACTACGTACAAATTGTTCAACACATTCAAAAATTAAACTGCAAGTCTGCTATATTGCCCTCAAACTAACACATACTACGATTCATTTATTTCAGATTGTTACAACAAGCTTTAAATATTGTTTAGAAAACGCTGGAGACTAACTCAGAAATAATCAGCAATCCTAGCAAACCAATTTGCGTTCTACAGGAATATATGTTGACTTGAATTAGCATAAAAAATCTAAACCCTTGTTTCAGAAAAGGGTGTCTGTTGTTAACATAATGCATGCTCCTGTTATTTCAGATTTGAGCGAATTTAAAAGAAAGATCCGAGGCAAAGACTTAACAAACTTAGTAGATGCGAGCTGCAAGGGTTGTACCCTCTGTTCAACATGACATGTTTTATATTACAATTTTAATTAACTCAGTTTTTATCCATTTTACCCATTTTATCTAATTTATCTTTCTCTAAGTTTTTTACACCAAGGTTTTACACTTTATATACATAGATTTTTCATAAATTTTCATATGGATTTCTTATATTTGTTACCACCATAATTATATACATTTCTTTTAATATGTATTTATTAGTAGTGTAACTTAGTCTGTGTCCCCTAATTAGTATGCGTTTTAGCAGGCTACGTGGTTTAATAAAGGTTTCATCATCAGATTTTGCAAACGAATACTTACACCCAGCACTTCCAAAAGATAAAGCCTCAAAAAGCTAATTTGCACAATCCATTTAAGTATTGTACGTGTTATTCTCGTCATTTCCCTTATGAGCACAACAGTCATAGTCGAAACGTTGGGCCATTATTACATAAAATGATTATTTCATTTTTTAAAAAATAACATCAATGTAACAAACTCCTGTTTGAATCTTGTAACAGAACAATTTATAGTACAAAGAAACTATTTAAAACTTTAGGCTAAAATATAGTTTGAGTGAAAGTCCTTGACTAACAGTTTTCTATGTCATGGGTCTAGGCTTTTAATGTAGCGAAAAAAACTGCTTTCAAATCGTACCTCTCACTCTGTCGTGCCCTCACACGTTGCCAGTCATCTTCAAGTCGCTTTAAATAAAACAGTATTCAACGCTTTTAACTTATACAATAATCTACTCTGCAAACAGCCCAAGTATCATTTATTTTGGTTCATGGGGGAGTAAGACAATCTGTATTGATGGGGAGGGGGAGAGTAAAAAACTATTACTTCAAACTAACAGTTGTCAATTGAGTAAACGTGTCCACTTTTGATGTATTTCCCGCTTTTTAAAAAAGTACCAATTAAATCTTAAAAAAAAAAGCAAAGAACGTTTGACAAGTTGTTTTACAAGTTCAAACCAGATTTTCATCGCCCAAGACTTCGTGAGACGCTAAAAAATAAAGAACTACGAAGTGAATTTTCATAGAGTTAGACGCGCTGGTTCTTGGAAGTATATATAAATGCCAAAAAATTAGTTCTGAACTGCACCTCCATGTTCAAAAGCCTTAATATTTCACGTATTTTTTTCATGATCCTCCTGGTTTATTAAGTGGAGATTTATAAGATTTTCAATAACTAATCTGCCTAAACAATTAACACAATATACGTTGGTGCAACTGAAATGTAGTTGAGTTTTCATAAAACTAGAATATTTACCTGTAGCAGCAGAGGAAATGCTCCTGCTATCACAGGAACCACTGCTATTTCATAGCAGCAAGGGTCACAATTTGCGATGTATGGCTTTAGAAAATGTCTTGCTCAGAGTTAAGAAGGTATTAGGAAAAAAATTCATCCAGCCACTCATAATGAATGCATGTACAAAATCACTTTCCCCCTAGCATAATCACCCTCTTTGTTCTACAATAGCCACTTCATCGAAGGCTTTTTGAACTCTGTTTTTGACAAAGGAGAGAATGTCTGGAAACAAGCTTCCTAGAATAAGTTACAGAACTATTAAACCCTATTAGACCCATACTGCTTCAGCACATGCTTTTACACCAATGTGAGGACTTTAACTTCTCTTAATGTATCTTTTTATCATTTTTAGGATATGCTATTTTAGACAGCTTCGTTTATACCTTTTGTCATATATATTACACTCAGGTTGCCATTTTTCTGTTTTGCTCAAGATATGCGGCATAAAACCAAAAATTCAGAATTTAAAAGACGCCTAGCTAACTTCGATTTCGATTTCGATTTTGTCTACACAAGGTCTAACTAACGTAAACTTCAATATTTCACCGGTCTAGCTAGCATTAAATTCAGTATTTTTACCTTTGCCTCGATAACCTAAATATTTCAGTCCTTTATTTATGCCTCGCTCACTTGATTTCAATACTTTACCTATGTCTAGCAAACTTAAATGTCTGTGCTTTAGCTATGTATATTTAAGTTAAGTTAAGCTAACTTAAATTTAAGTGTCTTACCCAAGTCCAGCTAACGTAAATTTTAGTATTCTATGTTTAGCTACAAACTAAACCAAGGTATGATAGTAATCTACATTTAGTAACAGTAAAGGATATGAATAAAACTCCTCACTCGGTAGTTGGGTATAAGGTGGATCGTGCTCACTACTGACTGTACAATATAGTGTCCCAGGGATGGGGTACAGTACAGCTCAAATCCCAGTGTCTCTCCTGCAGCACCCAGAGTGTGGTAACTACAGAAATAGTATGTTTAGTAACCACAATGCATAACAGAACTATTCCTCCATTCTGATCGGTTAAAGGCAGTGCAATTGAAGTGTAACTAGCACCAGTATAAAGTTTAAACTTGTGAAAAACAAAAACTGGTTTAACAACAAAATTAATAATACGCAATGATAAAGCTACTAATACAAAAATGGCAAACATGACAACCATGGTGACGTCATATGCCACGATGATGACGTCGACAAAAAGCAAAAAGATGGGTACAGATAACAGCATTGACATAGAGAGAAACAATGACGTTGCAAATGTGGCTCATACAATTCTTTTTCAAATTGCTCTTGAATATAAATTCCAATTTTGAGCCCGAGGCCGTTTGATTGCTGGCAGTTATGTGGATCTTAAATGCAACTTTTGAAATCTAGCAAGTGTCAACTGCAATAACGGCATTTCATTGGTAAATTCAACCCTGGTTGAAATCTTTATGCACTTGATGATATTAACTGGCAAGATATTGCCGCCAATCAACAGTGATTTCGATAAACATGTAGTGGCAAAAACAATCGATGACAGAGTCCGACGTTTAAGCGAAATCTTGGCGCTATTATCAAAGGAAACTTAATTCAACATGAGTTTGACTCTTAGTTACCCTTGTAATCGCATACTTGGCCCAGTTTCTCTTGATAATAGCGCCAAGATGTCGCAAAATGTGGGACACTCTTATCCATAGTTTTTGTCAGTATATTCAAAGAATAGTGAAAGAAGAATAAAAACAATTTCAAGATATACTTCTTAAGACACGTTAGTGAACTAGGTATTCCAATCTTGACATGTCTTCGTAGACTTCTGAACTCATTAAGAAAACTACAGCTGAACCCTGGTAACTCGAATTGCCCTAAGGAATCTGAAATTACTTTGAACTATCAGAATTTCAAGTTATAGAATTTGCAAATAATTCAGTAAACGTATAAAGCAAATCCAAAGGGAAATCAGTTTTGCTTTGAGTTAGCTGATAGTTTGAGTTACCGAGGGTTCAAGTTATCGAGCTTCAAATATAGTGAAAAATCAACATTATAAATAAGCCAAAATAAAGTCTTTGTGTATCAACAAGTTCACAAAGTACATATACCAAGCTTTCTTATATACTCAGTTACAGCGTAGGAGGTGTAGTCAAGTCCATATTTATAGCACAGTTTAAGTATCTTTTCACACCACTTGGATGTACAAAAGTGCTAGAACAACGCTCAAATGGATGACGTACCACGTGTCTGTTAAATAATAGAGATAACTTCTTGTCTTTGTGACAGGATCATTTTCAATTAGTTCTGATTTGTCCTGGGCGGGTTCTGAGTCTTGCACAGCTAAATGTAGACAGAAAAAAGTGTTAATAAGTTAAAATTTTCAAGTAAAACCGAACACATACTAACTCTTAACAGAATAATGGCCTACCATTATCGTAGTGGAGCGGTTTCTGCCCCTAGCGAATTCTAGAGCTATATCAGCTGGTGTCATATACACTGGCCAGGTAGAGTCACCCATGCCGAACAGGTCGAAGGGTAGGGACCTGACTAAGAGTGATCCCCTGGTCCTCCAAGGTTAGGGGTTGGACCGAGGGCTATTAACAAGCTCCTTTAAAAGTAACGCATTACAGAAACCAGAAGCAGAAGAACTTCACCTAGTCTTGGGAGCACTGTGGCCACTCCTCAAACCAAAAGAGATGTTTTGGCGGTAAGGGCAACAGGCAAGAGCTACTTCATCAAATAGAGAGAGCAGGAAGCATCCTTTCGAGACCTTGTGTTCCATGATAGGTGTGTAGAAGAAAGGTTGCAAGTAACAGATAAGCGTTGCTGCACTCACCTATAATAGCATTTTTTTCTTGGTCGTGCATTTCGAGGGCTGCTAAGTAAGCTGGCACGATCTTTGACTTGACAGCTGGATCGTACAACTCATTAATACACCTGTCATCGATAGATAGTTGAAACCAGACCAAAAAACCCAAGTTAAAACAAAGCTTAAAAGAGCATTTTAGGCTACCTAGGGATAACAGGTCACGTACGTCTCGCCTCAGTCCGTCTAATAAGATGCCACGAAGTAAAGAGATTAGTCAATTTTAAAACATCCGTACCTGCTAGAGTTTTCGATTGAAACTGTTTTAGTTAGACTTTTTAAGTCGATTTTGGATAGAATGAGGCGGGATGCACATGACCTGTTACGTCATATTGTTGTTTTTTTGGAGGAGACACTTTTAGCGGGAAAAAATCAAAATTCTACACACAGTATCTTGGCGTACTTCCATCGTATGTTTGTCAAACTTGACAAACCACCGTTTTTCTAAAGTTTGCTTTTTGGAAATTGAAAAACTGATTTTGTGTCATATGCAACAGAGCAAATAGTGTGTTCGCAGATACACAACACAAAATATACATTTGTTCTCGGGAATCAAACCAAGGTCACGAGAGAAAAGAGTGAAATAATCGCAGTTCCATGATTAAACGAATGTAAAAGCATTAAGACAAAACGCACAAAGCAAAGTTTACCAAGGCTGAATCGAAGTCTGCTTCATGTAGCGGCCATGACGCATATACTCACTTACTTTAACAACAGGAAGACATTCATAATGAGAGGCAGAATGTGTGGTGTCGCCACGTTCTTCGGGTAAGGTGTGCCATCAGGCTTCAACCCAATGCACAACCCATCACCGCCACCACTCTGTACAGAGACGTGACAGTGATACATGTCATTATGATGCTGTCATACGTCATTATGATGCTATCATACGTCATTATGGTGTAATACATTGTTATAATGCTGTAACACATCATTATGTTGTAGTACACCATTATGATGCTCTCAAACTAAACCTAATCTTTTCACTAGTAAAGCATTTTTCAACATTTAAATTCTCCTTACAATGTCAATAGAAAATAAGTTGGCAGTAGTGCTTTTTTAGAATAAAATAACTAAAAAAGGAAACAACCAAATTTGTTTGATCATTAGAGAAAAAACTAAAAATGTAGAGAAATAATTTCACATTTGAAATCGAATGCAAAACAAATCATAATAGTTTTTGCCAAATAGGGCGCTTATACTGATCTCTGTTGTTTCAGAAGATTTCTGAAGAAAAGAACGTGTCAACTCAATTTTAAGGAAATTTAAATTTTCACTTTTGCGGGCGTATTTGGGAAAAACCCTAATCCGGATTATGAATCCAAAGAATCCTCTCATGCGATAATTTAATGGGTAAATACAAATCCGGATTATTAAGGTTTTCTTTGAGGCTAAGATTGGAAAAAAGTACATATTGAAAGAAGTCTTTGCGCTAAAATACTGTCTGCTTTCAAGATGGGAAAAACCACTCTTCTTATTCTTTCCAAAAAATCCCTGTTATCTCACGCAACAACACAGTTCTGGATTTTGCCAAAGAGAGGCACCCTTTAATATTAAGATTTTAGAATTCAACCTCTCTGATGAACCGGGTCAAATTCAAATCGAGTAATGGATGAATTTTGTTCCAGCGTTTTGTTCAGTGGAAAAGCCTCGTCATCAATTAACTTGTTTTAAAAATATACTCTGGTCTCAAGGGAGTCTCTTGAACATTTTGAGATATAAACACTGTGAAATGTGAATACATGAGCAAGAAAATACTAACCTCGTTTATTTGCGGTGGCAAGCATCGTTTAGTCACTGCTGTGATTATGGATATGCCAATCATCAGCTGGAAAACAAATCAGACAGGCCAAAACAATATACTAAAACAAAATACATACATATCTCACGTAACTGAGAAACCCCTACAAACAAAATACACCCGCACAAATAAGTTGAAAAATCTCTCTCGCACCAATAATATTTGAATCAGCAAGTACAATCCGTTTTAGTTAAAATCATCATATAGGCGCTTTTTTATGCACTCGTCTTTCAAATTCAGCCACAGAGATAATTAAGTGTTTCTACAAAATAAACTTTCCTAGAGGTTTGACAGGGTTTACACTGAAAAAGAGGAAAGGGATTCCAAGGGATTCCTTTTCCATGATCAGACGCCATTTTCCTTGACCAAAAATTATCGAGAAACCAAATAATCCACTCCAAAAAAAAGCTACTAACACTTTAATCCAACTCTAAACACCAATTACACCTTTTGAATACTGAAAGACAGCGTAACGTTCTTGAATTTAGAGCAAAACACTTAAAGTTGTTAGTTTAAGACAAACCCATCATATGGTTTAATTTTTAAGAGAACTCGTTTTCCCAATCAAAATCAAAACCAATATCAAAATTCAACCATCACCATTTTCACCCGATTCCATGACTTTTCCAGACCTGGAAATGCATTTTCAAATTTCGTGACTTTTTATGATCGCGTGATGAGCCCTGTATGAGATTGATATGCTGAGTACTATTTCCATGACAAGGTTTTAAAAATTGGAAATTTTACAAAGAATGTGCGTCTCTTCTTCTTTGAAACTACACTCTTCTATAGAACAGAGACTCACCAGCTGAAGAGAGAACTTTAGTTCTGAAACGTTGTGGCGAGGACACAAATATAAAAAGATTACATTTCAGAGCAGTTAAGAGAAGACAAAAAGGAAGAAATTATGAGAGTAACCGCCTGCGATTGTACTCTTCATCGATTTTATCAGTGCTGTGCTTCCAAACAGTCACATAACCACAGCAGATACAAAATCTTCAACTAATTGAGAGATTTTACCTGTGAACGCCGCTTTTTCAGCTCACCTGTTGGAAACAAAATCAAGCTTTTATAATGTGCTTCCAATACCAAAATAACTAAGGCATTCTGACGGATCCTTTAATATGTTGCATAAGAGTTGTCAGGAACCCAATTCAACCTTTCTATTAGGACTGAATACTGAATTCAAAAATCTTTACCCACCATTTGTCAAATAACTTGAGGGATCTTGGTTAATTCCGATGAATGAAACAAATGATTCCGTGCTAGACAATGCACTGTAAGGAAAATAAGACTAAATTTTTTGAAGCAACAATACCTGGCAATGTTTATACATTTTCAAATACAGTCAACTCCCGATAACTTGAACCCTCGCTTACTAAAACCTCCCTATAACTCGGACAAAAATTGATTTCCTCTCGTAAACATTTACAGTAAATTTACCCTTGATATATAACTCGAACTTCCAATACCTCCAAGGTTAATCAGATTCCCCTAAAGGTTGAGTTATCTGGATTCGACTGTATATTTCACGGAGATTCGGTAGTTAAGCCACCATAGTACACAGATAGATCATTTTACATCAGCCAATGAAACACATCCAATGTAGGTTTTCTTGGATCTGGAAGATGACGCAGTGTTAATTAAGAGTTCACATTGAGAATGAGGAATGTAGTTCCATGACATTTCCAAAATAAAATGCCATTTTTCATCAACTAGACGTAATGAGAAACCAAAGAATCCACTCTAACAAAATAAACTCAATTTTAAATGCCTAATTTGCGACAAGCATGTAATAAACATATTAAAGCATATTTAAACTTAATAATAACAAGATTCTATTCACCATTAGCCAGCACCTGAACTACTGAGCCGTACTACCTCCCTAGATAATTTCGGCTTCAACGTTTTGAATTGGATTTTTCGCAATCAGCTCATTTCAGGCAAAATTATTTTTCTCAAGTTGGAGTAGCAACTTTAACGATGCATAAAGTTGCGAATACTTCTACTGCTGAAGTTTAACTTCTGTGCAAGATTATGCTTGAGTAAAACAGTCCTGCAGTCATTGTAATCGGCACTAACCACATGTAAATTCATTATTTCTACAAAATGTTGTGTTCACACATACGTTTTTAGCATTTCGCTATTAAAAGCCTCCTTTACTGGTTCAAGCAGCTCTGATAAGAATGCTTCTTGACGAGTACGTTCTTGAAACTGATTACTGTAATTAAAAGAGATTCAGACTATCAGTTAAGTATTGCAAAAAAACGGTACTCCTGCAATATTGTGAAATCATGCAAAATCAAGGCAGATTTGGACCAAAACAAGTCTAGCACTCAGACAGCTCCAACAGTGACAAGCTAGGAAATCCTTTCTTGCTTCTTCTTCCTCTGCTAACCATTTAGCTACTGCACTCAGTTGCTAGAACTAATGCCGTTAAATGAAAGTTACAACTTTACCACACAGTAACTTTAATCAACAGCAACACCAAATAACTACCTTAAACTTGTATTCCTTTTGAAAAAAAAATTATAAACATACTTTGCAATATCCATGATGTTTGGGCACTTCTTAACTAAGCAGAGACCAATATCCCCTTAAACATCAACTTTCCCAGCATTCTTTGCAATAACCAGAGCCTTTGTTAGCGCACTTCTATCCTGAACAGACCTACATCCCATTAAACATCAACTTTCCAAGCATACCTTGCAATGACCAGGGCCTTTGATAGCGCACTT
>JAOBAT010120310.1:0-13530 GCA_026413305.1 Hydrozoanthus tunicans
AAAATAAAGTGTCGCTAAATATTTGAGTCTCAAAATCGCTAAATAAACATGACGCTAAAATTTCCTGTAATAAGGTAGTATATTTGTAACCCAACACCGATTTTGTGCCTGGGCTGCCTGTGCTATTAGCGACCGCGTGAATGCCCGCGTGAAAGGGTCTATCTCTGATGAGGGACCTTTCAGGACGACTCAAATACATTTACAGAAATTTATTGCTGTAAGATCAAACATTTTTTCCTTCCTCAAAGTATATGTTATTTAGGTTATTTGGTAGCTGGAACGCTTATCCACTTGTTTTGAGCCCGCGAACTGTGGTGTTTGCGGGTGCATCCATCGTGACAACCACGAACAAAAATGGCGTCCTCCAATCCATCGAGAATGGGAAGGAGAGGTAAAATGAATTTCATTTTCTAAACTTCCGAAAAAATTGTAATGAAGTGACAGAAGGAAACTAAAAGTTAACTGATTTTCCTATTTGTACTTAAAGGTCGGGGAGAGTTTCAACGCCGCGAACATTTGGGAAGGTAAGTTTTTGATTCCCAGTTCTTGATCACAACGTATAGTACTAGCACGTTCAGAGGGCGTTTTGCTACCTAATCCGAGTCGTTTCGCTATCAAACACGGGCTTTTGACCACCAAACCCGAGCCAATTCACCTACAAACCCGAGTCGTATTATTGCCTGCAATCTATATTTTTCGAGTCGTTTCGCCTCAACATCCACCAATTTCCGCTCCGCCATTAAACAGCAAGTCGTTTCGCCATCAGCCCGAGTCGTTTCGCCAACAAATCCTAGCCCTCTCGCTACCAAACTTGAATCGTTTCGCCATCAAACAGTTCCAAGTCGTTTCGCCAACAAATCCTTGCCCTCTCGCTTCCAAACTTGAATCGCTTCGCCATCAAACAGTGCCAAGTCATTTCGCCGCCAAACCCGAGTTATTTCGCCACCAAACATTAGTCATTTCGCTACCAATTGAAATAAAATGTATATTTTGTTTGGATTCAAGCGTTTTGTCAATTTTGTTCAAAATCATTGAGCACTAAGGTACCCTAATGTAGCTTACTTAAATAATAAATTGTAGAATATATTTTTTTAAATTAATGTTCGAAAAATTCGACAGCAAGCGGCTTGAAGTATTTTAAACCTTTTATTTCCTTTGTTTCGCGAATTTTTCAGTTTCAGTTTCAAACAGAAACAAACAGAACAGAAAACAGTTAAATATAAATAATTTTAAAGTTATTGCACTAGCCCAAGCACTTGTTACAGTGTTCCATTTCTAGACTAAAGAGTTAATTACATAAGAAGTTCATCTAAAACTGATGCTATTTCACTAAAAGACAAGTTCTTTCTGGATGTACAGGAAACCCATTTTTTCCTTCTTAAAGTCTTAGTAAGGCACGAGCTTGTATCATGAGAGTTTAATTCCCTACCATTACATAATACCAGTGTTTTCCCTGGACGGATCTATGGTTTAATTTCCTTATAATTTATTTTGAGAAGATGTGAGGGTGTAACATTTTACAGTTGTTAGAGCACTTTCTGCTTATATGATAATTATTTTAGGACCCTAAGTGAAAGTCTGGCCAGGAATCGAGTCTGGACCTCTCTCGTGACAAATTGGCACCTTATCTGCCAGGCTGACCAGATAGTATTTAATCCTGGATCCTGGGTCGTGGGCCGAGTTGCTTTTTTGATTTAGAGTGTGCATGGTTAGGTTTAAGTTTTTTACAAGTTCATGAAATGGTGTCAAGGTGCCAACATTGTTTTGCATGTTTCTGGTGTGATGAGCTTCGTTCCTGACCAAATTACTTTCTTGTAGTCACTCACCAAGATCAGGATCACCAGGTATGGCACAAAACGGAAGCCCTCATTCCCAAAGAAGAAGAGACCAAGTCATGCAGCCACAACAAAGCGCAACACCACATGAAGAATATGCTAAATACCTGTTGAAAGGTTTGCAGTAAATATTAATATTTCTTGTTCACTGATAGATACCCTTTCAGGTAAAAGATGTCTTCATCTATTAACCCTTTCTGCTCCATTCACTTAATTATGAACATCTTACCAAACCTTAGTTAGCAGTCATAGTCGTAGTCGTAGAAATAAGCTGCATTCAAATAATGTATTATATAGTATCAACAGTGATCATACTAAAGTTTATTTTATTTTTCAGAATGGCAGTCAATTCAAAGAAGTATATACAATGATAGAAAGAAAGATGAAGGCAAGTTGTTAGCAAATAATTATTATTAAGATCATTGCTTCCTTAATATTGTTATCTTCAGAACAATAAATTTAATGGAAAGACTAACAATAGACTGTATGGTGACATCATCCAGTTAGTGTAGTCCCAAGAAGGACTGTTGCTGATGTTAGTGACTCAGTGAAGTTTTGGCAACTTGTGCAGAATTTAGGGTTTTCCTCTTGTAATCCTAGGGTTGCAAGTTCAATGTTATAAAATAATATTTGCTCTTAAAGTATGTGCTATAAGTTAATTTTTGATGTATACAACATTTTATCTTAAAAATTATTTTGTGGACAATTTTTTATGTACAGGGAGAGTGACAATCTACACAGAGAAGGAACAAAGCCCAGAAATGCAGAGTGAGTCTTTATAGTTTAACACACTGACAAAAGACTTTTAACTATCAATATAGATTTACTCGATCATTAGAGGTGTAATTGATGGGTTGATATAGTTGTTGCAAACCATGGTTAAGGCTAAAAAAAATATAATGAATGCCTAACAAATTAGGCAGACCTGTAAAAGTCAAAATAAGAATTATTAAAGAATGAAAGCTGCAAAATGCATGTTATTTGGCAATGAAAACAATCATAATATTTTTTGCTATCTTGAACTCTTAACACTAATCATGACAGGCCAAGTAGGTTTGGGCATGATTTTGATAGCCAATTCTTAAGTCAGTTTGTGGACTGGCTGACTAGCTGTAAATGATTTTGCAAATACTTTGTATGTACAATATTCAGCAGTAGCAAACCTATAATTCATTATGTATATGACAAAGAGTATGATGTGATTTTGGAAGAGAAGTGAATTTGCAGTGGTGAATTTTTGTAACAAAGTTGGAGAAGCCGTTTATAGAGCAAGCTAGTTTTGCTCAAGCTGAATGTATTTGAATTTCACTTTGGGCTGCTTTAATAGATGACACCTGACTCAACCAAACTAAATAACTCAACCATAATGAGGCCAGCTGTATTATATGAAAATTTTTTGCTGTGTTTCGCTGTCGATGCATAGTTGATGGTCAAATTCTGATGCCTTGTACCTAACTAATTAATTCTTTGGAATGCTGTTGATGATTTCTTTAAAGGGTTTTGATAAGTTGCCCAACAAAGCAAAAAAACCAAGCCAATTTCTGAGCTGGAAGAGCCTAAACTAAACCATGTCATCTTTCTCTAGATACATCACTAAAACAATGGTCTCCTTGATGAATACTTTTACTAACAATTTAAAAAGCTATTAACATTGAACCATACCTAGAACACAATAAAACACTACAAAACATATTAAAGAAAAAAAACTCGGCTTGCAAGTACACTTCACTTTTTAGTTTATAATTGGTTATTAATTTTTGTTTCCTTTTCAGATTTTCAGCTTTTTGACCTTGATGCCTTTCTGGCCGAAATGCATCAGAGACAACAGCAGTACAGTAGTGTACTTTAGCACAAGTTTTCAGCAGTTTAAAGAAGAATAACAAGTGCATTGAAGGCCTTCCTTTCTCAAATGAAACTTATTGGTTCACAGTGCGTCTCATCTTGAGACATTTAAAGACCTTGTTTTTTAAATGAAAACTTGTGGTTTTATAAATTGATTCATTGCATGTGCCAATAATGAGTCGAGAATCTCACTCAATCTAACAACAAGCCTAGTTAGAGATTTTATTTGAAGAGCATAAAGTCGATGAAATATGAAGCTACCTGCAACCTCAGTTTAAAGCATGTTTAAGAATGGAAGTTGCTCCCTAGGCCTGCAGCTGTCAGTGCTGTTTTTTTAAATATCAGGTCATAAAGAACATGAAGATGAAAAAACTTTTATTCCTGGCAAAATTAACAGTAACTGTAAGAGCTAAACTTTGGTTGTGTTTTATCCTGTTTAAATTTAACTGTGAGAATTTAATTCTTTTTTGTGTTTTTTATATTTCATCAATTTGCTTGCTTTTCAACATACCTGTCCATCCATCCAGTCTTTATTTATTTTAGAACTATAAATGTATCATTTTCGACTTCAATTTGCAAGTAAAACCTTGTAGATTACTAGTGGAGTACTGAGCATTTCAATGTTATAATGAAATAAGAATATGTTGCCACTAGCAGTCTAGGAAATTGGAATGGAAGAGTAAAAAAAAAGGAACTCTGAACGGTAGCGGAAGTCATGTGAATATGATGGAATCCAAAATGTTCGAGAAGTGAAAGAGTAGCAGTTCGGTAGTAAGGAAAATAATTTTATTAGAGCTGTTATAAGTTATATTAGGTCAGAAAGTATGTACTGTACATATATATACATTTGAAGAATAAAGTACAAAAACTGAAATGTGGGAGACAAGTTATTAGAGACCTTAAGCATCCGACGTTCGTGTTTCCACGGAGGCCAACCGGAAGTCAAATATCAGTAGTTGACGCGTACTTGCACACGTCATGCGGCCGTGGTGATTGTCACGGAGGCCACTAAGACGCTTTTCACCTCTGTGACGATCACCACGACCGAATGACGTGTGCAAGTACGCGTAAACTACTGATATTTGATTTTCGGTTTGCCTTCGTGGCAACACCGACGTCTCATGCTTAAGGTCTCTATTGATGGTGATGGATTGACCTCCGTCCTTAGCCATAGGGACTTTAAGCAATGAGGATTGCAACATTGACGACGCCGACTGACAAGAAACACATTTCTGGCTCACCCTTTTCGACCATTTCTGGTCTGTTTCCCACTCTTTTTTCTTAGTAACGCTTCGTGAACAGAAAAATTAAAGATTAAAGTTTTCCTCATAGAAACACATTTCTGGCTCACCCTTTTACGACCATGTCTGGTCTGTTTTCCCACTCTTTTTTTCTTAGTAACGCTTGGTGAAGAAATAAAATTAAAGATTAAAGTTTTCCTCATAGAAACACATTTCTGGCTCACCCTTTTACGACCATGTCTGGTCTGTTTTCCCACTCTTTTTTTCTTAGTAACGCTTTGTGAAGAGAAAAATTAAAGATTAAAGTTTTCCTCATAAGAAATGGAACAAAATTAAGAAATTTGTCTTGGGTCATTCCCATAGTCACTTTCACGTTGTAGTTTTCAAGTCGACGATGTGCAGGTGGCCCGCACGGTGCATTCCAACGCACAGCTATTGCATTCACCATTGTTTTCTGTCGTCGTCTTCGGCCTTGCTGCCCTATATTAAAATGGTACTTCAAAGTTAAAAGGTAATACAAAACAAACGTTTCGACTTATAAAGTCATCTTCAGGTAAAACCTAAAATTTCATTTTACCTGAAGATGACTTCGTAAGTCGAAAACGTTTGTTTTATCTTACCTTTTAACTTTGAAGTACCATTTTGATATTTTAACCTCATTGCCTTTTGAACCTATTAATATGGGGCAGTAGGAGCAGCAAAGGCAGCGTGGCGACGATGACCCTTATTTATTCAGGCTGGCAGTCCTCGCTTCCTCAACTAACTGGCATTCCTAATGTTACAGTGCCTGCGCCATTGAGTGCGGTCTTTAGCGGTCTCTTCAAAGGACGTATGGTTGATACCGTAACTCTTTTAATAAAGAAGCTTTAAGGACATCTTTCTAGCACTTACATTATCCACCCTGCGTTCTTTTTCCAGTTGATAACTCGCCGGGAGAAAAATTAATTAGATAGTTTAACCTGGTTCACATATGACGGAGTCGTGTCGGCGATAACACACAGACTGTGTCGCAGACACTAATCGTAGACGAATCGCAGTCACGCCTCCGACAAGTTGCCGAGAAGCAGTATGTTTTTGTGCCTAATTAAAATTTGTAAACATGGACAGGCATTCGCTATTGATGAGCTAACAGAGGTGATCGTATTAAGCCGTTATTGGCACGTCATTCCTTTCCATTCCCAATCCAGACTTTCCTTTGAGGTTCTTTATGTACTTTCCAACTGAATCTCTGTTTTGGGCCATGTACCCCTTGATATTCAGTGACTTGGCGATTTCTCTCTGATAGCTGCTATCAATTTTCTTTTGTTATTAGGCGAAAATTGCCCCTCAACTTCTATGCATAATCTTGTAACAGCACTCGCATCCCCTCTGAAACATCTCAACTCGCGCCCTGAGATATGTGCAACTTAGATGTAACCTCAAGATAAGTGAAATTTATTTCCAATATTTTTGGTTTCTGCTTCCAAGTATTGTGATATTCATTCAGTAGTTAAGATTAAGCATGTTTCAAAAATTTGGACATTTTATGTAAATTCGGTAGTTATTTTTTCGGACGCTTATATTTTTAATTTGTGGACGATTTTCTTCCTCCGAAAACTTGGGTGCCTGTGACTGAGCCCACGCAACCTTGGGTCAGTGGAACAATTTCATTCAAAATGGCGGAGGTAAGTTATGTTTTTGTTCAGTTGTATAAAAGGAAGTTTTTGAATCATTGTTCACGTTAGTACTTGTAATCCATAGAACTCGATGGATGCAACAGAAGATGTAGCTTTGAATTTCGGAGATGAAGAGGTTTTATCAAGTAAAAAGAAGTTTAGGTAAGCAATTTGTTTGAAAAAGAAACAAAGCTGCTAATATTCAGTTTAAGTTTAACTTAAATATGGAGTAGGGTAAATTAATTTTTTTGTTGTGAACTAATCAGTGTGAATGACATTTGGAGTTTAAATTGAAATTATTTTTTTATTAATTTTTCGTTAAAGTAACCAGGAAACTTTCTTTAGTTGGTTGGGGAAGAAATGCAGGTTGAAATACGAAATAATATTTAGCTATCTAAACTAGTTCCGATAATACTGAAATGCATATGTCACTCAAAGTTCCACTTGTTATATACACATGGTATTGTAGAAACTCTATCTTAAGTGGAACCCGTTCAGTTGGTGCTGGTAGTATACTTAAATATACCTATAGTTTTATCCAACTACCCAAGAGAGTAAACTTAACAGAATAAATTAAAATTCTTTCTTACAGGAAACCAGTAGTGGCTTTCTTCCATTTATTTTTCCGTGTTTTGTCTGTTGTGACCTATCTTCTGTGTGGTTGGTTCAGTGACAGCTTCATCACCAATTTCATTGTAATCGTTATTCTTCTTTCCTTTGATTTCTGGACGGTAAAAAATGTGACTGGCCGAATAATGGTTGGGTTACGCTGGTGGAATTATGTGGATGAAGATGGAAACAGTCACTGGGTGTTTGAGTCAAGAAAAGTAAGATCCAAGGTTCTGGTCATACACTTGTTATTTTTAGCTTGGCTGTAGCTTAGTTTACCTAGCTACAGTGTATGTTGTTGTTTTATTTATTTGCTTTTATATAAAGTTGAAGGGTCTAGTGCAAAAACAGCATAGGTAACGTTATATGAAATGCTTGTGGTGATGAACTCTAGGGATAACAGAATAATGTTGGGAGAGTTGACAACCTCATCGAAAGTCACTTACGTAATTTTTTCACTAAACCCTTCCATTTTTTGGTAAAGAAAAAATATGTGATTGTATATTCATTTTATAAAAAAATAAGTTAGCAAAAACCAGTTTTAGAGTCCTGTGCATGGATCAGCTTCAGATAACTGGTTCAAATATGAACCATTGGACTTAATTTGTCAGACTTTGTTAAAGGGCCCAAGAAAAATTGATCTTGTCAGTGGAATTTAAAAATTTTAAAGATCTGAATTATGCTTGAATCTAAATAATGTGATATAAACAAACTATAATTTATATTAAATTTATACAAAAATTCTGTCTAAAACACTTTCTTAAGTGGTCCTACAGTGGCCCAAAAGTGCACTCAGAGTTCTGAAAGCCACTCTTAATTCTAAACTCTATTCTGATTTTTTAAAGCTCAATCAATAATTTGTGTAGTAAAAACCCCTGACTGGGTTCACAGAGGCTAGATACACACTCAAATGAAGAAAATGTTGGGCTCGTGGGCAACCCGTGTGTGGCCAAAATACACATGGCTAATTTGCTATGTTGCCAGCATGGTGAATACCCAATGTTGTAGTGGTCATCACGCCTGACTAGAATACAGGAGACGCGGGTTCGAGTCCCAGCTTGGGCATGACATCGATTTTTTCGGATGAGTGTATCGTAAAGGTAAATACACAGGTTATGTTCAGTTCTCTCATGTACCTTTGTTGTAACCTTTGCTGAGCCTCGAAAAAAAGAACAAAAAACTTTGAATTTGCAATCAATAATTTCAGACAATTTGTTCTTAATCCAAGTGCCCCCCCCCCCCCTCCCTAGTTTATAAAAGCAGTCATCTCTCTCCAGATAGGCAGATAGCAGCAAGACTTCCATGACCTGGAACAGCTGTAAATACATGGTTTACAAACAATGATCAGCAAATTTATGTCGTCTTTACTTCATAGAGTGACAAGAGAGTTGCTGTGTCAGCTTCAGACTCTAGAGTGTTTTGGTTGGGTCTTGTTATCTTCCCAATAATCTGGATGTTTTTTCTTGTTGCTGCACTGTTTTCACTAAAATTTAAATGGTTGGTAAGTACAACCCTAAAAGAGCTTAAGGTGGAATCTGTACTGGAAAGTGTAATTTCTAGTAAACTATAGAATAACATTGTGAACCATAATTTTGTAGTTTTGTTGTCATTATCTTGGGTACCTAAAATGAACAGCACAATATAGTAAATTTTTGAACAACACAATGACAATCACTTTGAACTGAGTATTATACATGTGTTATGATTGTCATTAAATTGTTGTTGTTAACCTTTGTTAATGTATATGTGCTTGGCCCTGACTGACAAGAATGAGGCCTCCATCTCAATCCCCAGTGAGGGACTTAACAAGAACCAACACACTGATCAATCAATAAGAGCAGGGTTTCAACCTTTGTTGTAGTCTGTCCTAACAAGGATTTAGTGGGGAATTATCTTTGTCAATAACTATAATGCAAAGTTCTTTTTAAAAACTTAAAGTTTTTTAAGGTTTTGAAAAGGTCAGAGTAGCAAAGTTGTGTGCCTAGGTATTAAAGAGTCTCAATTTTTTTCAAGACAAATTGATTCTTCTCATATCTATCTTAAAGGTCATTACAGCTTCTGTCTGTAATTTTGTTGTAGTGATTTTTAGTAGTTTTTAAATGAACTGAATAGCATGGATATACATAGTGGAATCCCACAATTATGTTCAGTTTTGGTCATTCTTACTAGAATAAGTGTCGAATGATCAATTTGGCAGCCCATAAATAATTACAGGTCATAGATTTCAAAAATTTAGGCCTTAAAAGGTCATAAGTTTGAACGGCTTGAACCTGGAGACCCATGGATATATTTACTAGCTAGTTTAGAGTGCCAGCATGCAACTGCTGCATATTTTAAATGCTGTTGGGCTAAATAAGTTCAATGATTTAAATAAAATATAGAATTTTGATTTGTGTCTAGTACTAAATACCTGTGTGCTATGTAACAGGAAACATCTTTTTTTCTCAGCTTGTGGTGGCTGTTGGTCTTGGACTTAACATAGCTAATCTGGTTGGTTATATAAAGTGTAAGAAAGATGCCGGAAAGAAGATCAAAAGTTTTGCTGGGAACTTCCTTGGTCGACAACTCTTAACTCAGGTATTTACAACAAAACTAGTATTAATTTTTTTTCCTTTTGATTATTTTGAGGCTACCGAAAATTGGCAGAAAAAAAGTGTCATCACTTTTAAGCTGAACATTTAAAAGAGAAGAGAGTGTTTGCCTTTTTTAACTATCATATTTCAAACAGGATGTCCTTTCTAATTGTTGTTGTAATGACTTAAAGTCAATTTAAGGTAGAGCTTTTAAGATACCATAAAACCCCATGTTAAAACCCTAGACTTATATACTAGTAAATTTATTATGGGTGGGCTTATAATTGGAAGGCTTATATCCAGATGGGCTTATAAGTGGTTTGGAATGACAAGACAAATAATAATGATCTTAGAAACATAAAATATTCTACATGGCAGCATTAGCAAAGTTCATGTAATTTGTGTTTCAATATGTTATTGTTTTTAAATCCACAGCCACTTTTTTAAGCCTAGAATTTTAGAGATTAATAAATTATAAAGAAATGCAAAGGGAACACTTTTATACAGGATAGGGGAAGAAGGGAAATAGTTATTTCAATATCCTCAAGTTCTTTGCTGGAGTATGAAACACTGTTACTACTTTAGGTCCTTAGGTTTACTAGAGTGGTATTGTATTGGGTCAACTGAAATAAAAACCGGCAATGAATTTAAAAGCTATGTCAATGATAGAAAATGTTTTACTAGTTTTCTTTGATAGCAAAGTTCTGTAAACAATTATTATACAGTTATCTTGTATGTAGCATCAATTTGTGACTATTAAATGAAAAAAGATTAATTATGTAAAAAATTTTAAAAAACTAGGAATAACTTGTTCAGGCTATTGAATCTTCTTTTCTCGCCTTTATTTTTCAATGAGTCTTTATCAACTTTACTTGTGTTTAGCAGGTTTCAACCACAGGTAACAAACCTCGTACTTCAGCTGGCTTCTTTCCTCATCCTCCATCTTCTACTCCATCTACTGCTAACACGCTGGTCTCTCATGTGTAAGTCTTCTACCAAGTAGGGAGAGGAAGTCCTGTAGTTCATGCTACCTATATAAGAAAAACTGTCCAGAACTTGCATGCTATTACTGTTGTGTTTGACTCAAAACTCTGTGAATCATTATTTCTAGGTGATGCATGGCCTTGTAAAAACTAGCTCGCTTTCATCTTTAATGACTTTCTTTTTTCATATTTCTCCATTTCATTCAAGAAAAAATATTTGTCTCTAAAATGAGAATGACATTTTAACATTGTAGAAGTTTTGATAATCTACTTGGTCTTGACTTAACTCAGATTTAATGGCAACAATTAACAAAAAATAAGATTTTACATACCTCAAAACCATGAACACTGCTCAAAATACAAAATGTAAATTGGCATACCAGTGTACATGTGCTTAATAACCGATCATCTGCCACCTTTGCCAAGTAGAGAAGGGCTTGTACCAAAGTATTCTATATACTTTAATATAATTATTTTAGTATGCACCAGGCTTATTTTTCTAGGAAAATATCAGGAAGAGGATGATGGCCACTGTTTCAACTAACCTAAGCTAATACTATAGACCTTTTACAAAAATGGCGGCAGTTTTAACAAATTCTGTGTGCATTCGAATTAGCCTTGTTCTCGAGTTAAACTTTCAAAAAAAAAATTACCCAAAGCACGGTTTGAATGCACACAAAAGAACATTTAATTAAGTTGCCGCCATTTTTGAAAAAGGTGTAGTAAATTTCAAGACCTTTCATTTTCAAAAAGTATTCTAAACATTTGTTAACTCTTTCAGGCCCCAATATGAAAAATGATATGTCAGTAATTTCTCCCAATGTGGATACTTTTCATTTCTAAAATAACAGTTGAGGAGATTTATTCTTTTCATCAAGTTGTCATTTAAACATTTACTAAGGGTTATTCTGAGACAGCCTAAACAGTGCCAAAACAAATGTTTACATTTTTAAGTTACTTTACAGGCTTAAATTTTTTTTACATTGAGTAAATAAGAGAAGTAAGTTACTGAACAGAGTCAAACGTTTCATGTTTTGTTTTTAGGCCATGGCCGGCAGCGGAGGAAATACTGGTACCAATAACAAATAACACTTTGCGTGACAGACCACGAGTGTAACCCACATAGTTTATACAGCATGTGTCGACCTAGTGCTTAAATATACCTGTAACACATAGTGACTGCAAGGGTTCTATTGCTCTAGCCACATGTAGCTTCAAGAATGAAAGTTGTAGGATATTGGAACAAATGCCTTTATTTGTACTGTGAAAAAATATCCAGATTATTTATTTACTAACTTTAACCAATAATTTAAATGTAGTTTTATATGGTTTGTTTTGCGGGGAGCAATGGATAGTTGCTACAAAGAACACTTGGAGAGGTTGACATGTATTATTAATGTTTTCTTGCAAAAAGTCTCAACAAATTCAGACTTTTATTTTTGTGGGAACAACTAGCCACTAGTACAGTTGGGTCCTTAAACACGAGGTGCCAGTATAAAAGGGCTGAGCCCAGGGGTTTCACACTTTCAGTTGTCAATCATCCGCCATCAAGTTAACATCTATAAAGGTCTGTGCTCTCTGCCAGCTGTGACGCGCTTTTTGAATCGTGTTTTATTTGCACTTAGATTAGTTTTGCAATGTTGTGTTATTTCAAATAAAGCAAGCAATCTACAGTTGTGTATAGCTCAATCTTGCTTCTGAGTCTTGCCATGACAGTATACGGCTGACTTCAGTTATTTCATTAGTGTTACAACTAGGAATTTTATTTTCTGAAGCGAAGTTTCACCAAATAAAATAATGAAAAAATGTAGGCCTTGATTGGCATTGTTTGTTGAATTTGGTATTGCAAAGCACGCGCAAATTTCAAATTGCTCTGGCGATAGATTTCTTATCAGCAACCTTTCACAGCTTATGCCTACCAGAAGAACGGTATTACGCCAGTGACTTCATTTACTATTGAAAAATGAAACTGCTTCACCACTATGGTGTAAATAACCTCAAATGGCTGAAAGTGGGTTGTCTCTTTTATCAATGGTCGTCATTTTATTTCAAAACTAATTCAAATTTCATGAAAAGGGTCAAAAAAGGGCGGGCCTAACCCTTTTATATTGGAATCTCGTGTTTAAGAAACATGCAAAAAATGTAAGCAACAACTTTGAATGGTGAAGAACAGGGTTTAGACAGCTGTGAAAAAATTGTTTCTTATTTAATTGATCTGCTTTTAGAAAGTAAAGATTTAGCAAGCTTTGTGTTCTAAGTGAAATGATATGTAGTTTTTGGATCTCTTGAAACAGCAAGACAAATGGTCCAAGTATCTAAAACACCTTAACTTTCATTGTAAAATTGACTAGTGCACAAGAAAACTTTATGTTTAAAGTTAAACCCTACTTAGGATTTTAATCATTAATTTTTGGTAATAAAATTATGCCAAGATTATATATCTTAGCAGAAAGTACAATTTTACTTTATTTTCAGACTGCAAGGGCAATTTAGAAGGGTGAAATGTAATGTTAAAAAGCATTAGACAACATTGAGATATATAAATAAAGAATGATATTAATGGAAACCAAAAAAGGTATGGGTTATTGCCTCAGTATTGCATAAAATTCAGAATGACAGGTTTTAAATGTATGGAAGAAACTGAATAAAAATAACTTTAAGTTACAAATCTTCAGAGTGTAACAAGTTTGGCTGTCCAAAACTGTCCTTACAATGCTGTGATCTTTAACACAAGGGTTTTATGAAACACCAAAGGCACTTTTGGTTCCAACCCCCCCCCCTCCTCCCTCTCC
>JAOBAT010120321.1:0-13530 GCA_026413305.1 Hydrozoanthus tunicans
AGGAAATAGTAGGAATTTCAAGACAAAAGTAGGAATACTAGGAGAAGGGTCAAAAAAGTAGGAAATAGTAGGAAAAGCAGGATCACTTGAAAGACTGTGAAATGTATATGGGGAAGCGCTTGAGAAAAGGGTCGACAGCTTCTTTAAAAAGCTATTAAAAGGTGTTGTCATTGAAATGTTTCGAGTTGGTAGCTTCTTTTAAGAAGCTATAAAAATATTTTGTCCAATTTAATCCTGGAAGTTTTGTTGGTAAAAATCTTACTTGTCCAGCTAAACAAAAAGATAATGGTCTGAACCGTCCATATTTCAAGCCAAGTCCAGGGTTCGTCCGCTTTTCTCAAAGCAAAATTTAAGGACTTTTTGAGGAATTTTTAAGGAAAGATTATTGGTTTTTGAGGACCTAAGCCATGGGACGTCAACCACCAGAACTGACCTAAATCATGACTTTTACGATATTGATTTCCCTTGAAACAGTTATATAGTTATAGGCACGTTTTAGTTGTTGTTATTCCCGGACCAGACACTACAGTCGATCTATAGAACTGCGAAGGTTTGATTTGGCATTATGTAAGCAAAACTTACTTACTGTGTTTGCTAACGGTTTATTTGTAAGCTATGTACATGACTCGTGCATGATTCAAACAAAATGCCAACTTCAGTGAAAAAGCAAAAATTTAGAGACTTTTTAAGGACCATGACTGATTTTTGTAAAATTTAAGGACTTTTGAGGCCTCAAATTTTGGAAAGTGAAAATTTTTAAGGACCTGGATGAACCCTGCAAGTCTTTATTCACAAACCAGACAATGATACAAATGAATGAAGTAAAATCAATTGTGGATGAATAGAATAAAGTTCCTGGCAATAAATCTTCCTTCATGTCATTGCTTGTTTTAGACAAGCCTCCTTATTTTGTTTTAGAGCAACCTCAGAGCCCGGTTGTGTGAAGCCTGGGTAAGCTATCTGCTAGATAAGTGTTTTTTTTTCACACCATTTTAACCATTACTTTAGGAGTCTTCCACTCACTTAACAACCTGGGATGGAGAAACAATAAACAGTCAAACAATCTTTGATTGTCTTAAAGATGACAATTAGCTTTTATTTAGCAGATAGCTTATCCAGACCCACATGCAATCAGGTCACAATGTCTTCTGAATCGTTTATTAGCTAATGCTTTGAAAACGGCTCAAACCAACCTTGACTCCAAGCAAAAGTTCAGGGGCCCTGTACCACAGGGTAACCACAATAGGGGTGTAGTTTCTCAGGGGAGACCCGAACTCTCTGGCAAGACCAAAATCTCCAACCTGAAGCACAGGAAAAACATTGTCAAAGTGAGAACTTATGAAATAAACTACTTGAAAATATCAGATCTAGACATAGTTTTTTAGCCTTAAAACCTCTTAAAACTAACTTGTTCAAACTCGTGATTAGTTATCAACGCCGTGAATGAAATTGAGAAGCTTCTCAATTTCATTTACGGCCTTGATAATTTATTTATCAAATCTTATCATGAGTTTATTTCTACTCGCCGACACCTCGAGTAACTTGTTCAAATTTGTTTTAGTAACCAGTGTTTAATAATTGTTACTACATATAAGTGAGTAAAATTTCAATCATAAATATTATTACTATCTATCCTACTATTATTTGCAGAGTGATCAAAGCTACATATAAATCGATTAATATTTTTACCCTTAATATTATCATTATTATTATCATTATTGTTATTACTATTATTATCATTATCATTATCATTATCATTATCATTATCATTATAAAATAAGGTTTTAAAAGTTTTACTGTACGTTAGACACCCTTTCTTCCTAGCTCATATTTACATCTTCTCTTGGGAAAAAAAATAACTGAATTGTAAATTAAAGCTTTATATAAATACCTTGAGACTTCCTTTGTTACTTAGGAGTAAATTAGATGTTTTCAGGTCTCTGTGCAGAATCCAGTTGTCATGGAGATGGCCAACTGCCCTTAACAACTGGATCATGAGTGTCTTCACCTCACCTGGACGTAAGCAGAAACAACAATTGAAACTGCAATAATTATATTGTTTAACTCCCTTTTTCCAACTACTGTAGTTAGAGTTTTTTTTTTTTTTTTTGTTGAAGCATGTGGGCAAATTTAGTTTTGGATAATACTTACAGATTAATTTTTGCTTGTGTTTCAGACATGAAAATCAGAAATGTGTTTTTGAATATAATTTTTGTAGAAAGAAGTGCAAAAATTACAAGTAGATCAGCCTTTGGCTGCAAGGTGTTTTAATTCAATAATATATTATTATTATTAAAAGAAATGAGAAATGTTATTTCTAAATTATCAAGAAATAGTTTACTGAAGCACCAACCTGCAAGGAATGGGTTTGGCATGTGTTCCATTAAAGCTTTTAAATCATGTTCCACATAATCCATAACAATGTAGATTTTATCCATATTGCTACCTACAACAATTTCCTGAAACCCAAAAATTTAAATCATTTGTTATTCTTAAAATAAAAACCTTCTTCTGTTAGCTCAAGACAAGACTTCTTCCTGTCAGTTATAGCTCAGTTTCGCTCAGTGCAAGTTCATCCATTAACCATTTAAGCCCAAGAGAGTAAATGTTTATCAACATTTCACTTCTCCTTACATAACTCAAACAAGGTAATACAACTGGTAATGAGAAGTTAGGAGTTGATCAAGTCAACTATGGCTTGGAAGATGAAAAGTCAAATTCTCCTGAACTGTTTATAAAAAAAATATAGCACTGAGTTGGGAGAATTTACAAAAATGTCTTTTGTCAGCTTGGGGCTTAATGGTTAAACCATCGCATGCCACACACAGTTAATTAAGTCGGGACAAGGGAATGGGCTCTTTGCAGTTAGAAGTCACATGATCACACCTACTTTAAATCAGTTAGCTATGACAAAATTATGTTCAGGAATGGAAAGAGCAGGTTAGTATTCGTAAGAAGGCGTAGCTTCAAGTCTCGGTGTTAAGTATGCTAACATAAAATCAAAATTTTTGTGAGTAAATGTATGTGAAAATCGTATTGGAGAGGGCAAGGTTTCTCTCCAGTCATACAAATAAGAAACTATCCTAATTTCAGTTAATTGCCATTTCTTAAAGGTTTTTGTCATACACTTTGATTTAAAGCAGATATGGTCATGTGATCTACATAGCTTCAAAGGGCCTATTGATGTACAAGACTTTAGAGTGCCCCTGATTTCAGTTTCTAAATCTGTAACTTTCCAATACGTTCCAATGACAGAAACTGAAGTTTTAGATTAAATTTGAAGAAAATTGACAACTTTGAACTTAGTCCCTTTTAGAGCCAATTGTACCTCCTTTTAACTGGAAAGAGTTGAGGTTAGCTCAGTTCATAAGGCGCCGATCTGCCATTAAGATGGTCTCGGTTCATTTACCAGCAGTACTTTTAGTGGTTGTCAATGATTAAAAAAAAACCCTAAAACTGCTCATGGGTCCAAGTTTTGAGAAATTCAAGTGACAACAAGAAGGTGAATAAGAATAATAATTGTGAACAAGAACAAAAAAATTATGAGGAAAAGAACAAAAAATAAATACAAGTTAGAGTAATCTTTACAAGGGCAAAGATAACAAAAAAACCAGCACATGTCCTCTCCTCAACAGTCATCGTAAACTTACCCTCACTGTCACAATATTTGGATGTTGCGCTTTCAATAAGGTGTTTATTTCTCTCAAGGAGGTTATTGGGAAACCTTCTTTCTCTTTTTCCATTTTTAGCCTCTTCAATGCAACAATTTCACCTGGTCATGGAAAACAACAGAAACCAGCTGAAAATATTCAGTCATAAAACAACAAGAATCCAATGAAAAAACCTCTTCTTGACTCCACTTTCACAAGTATATTGCTTTTACCTCTTATCTACCACCACCCCCTGGCTAGCCCAGTTGGTAAGGTGCCAGCTGCCTGTTGTGGGGGAGGCCCCAAATCAACTCCCAGTGCCGGACCTTCACTCAGGGTCTTAAAATAATTGAGGAGAAGGTGTTGCCTTTGCTCTAACATCTGCAAATGGTTAGATCTTCCAGCTTCTCTGATAAATATGCTAAATATGCTAAACTGCAGGCCCTCGGCAGGACTTGAAATAACTGCTGTTCAATGGACAATGTTGTAATCTCTATTCATTCTATAATATTATTAATTTTGAATATTTTAAGTTTACTCTCAAGTCCCTAATAATAGTATAGAGCAGAATAGTGGTACAAAAAATTATAGAATGAAATAATAGTATAGGGTGGAAAGATCTTTCAAAATGAATAATAATGTAGAATGGAATGATAGTATAGGGTGAAATGCAAATTTGTTAAATAAACAGTTATATATTTTAATTTAATTTAATTAAAAAAGTATGAAATAACCTTTTCTTTTGGTGATGGGATTTTACTATTGCTTTTTTCACAAGGATTGACAAATGTAAACACTGAGCTTTGTGTCCCAGAAGAAAAGTATTGAGTCTTAAAACCTGCAGTGGATGCTTCAATGGCTTCCGAAATCCAGAAATTCATGATTATAATAATACATTCCCAAATAAGGCCTATATAGAGTGGAAATTTAGGCCAAAACAAGTCAAATTTTTATTAGTTGTACATGCATATACCATTATTTGGGACTCCTAAGTATTAAATAGCAATAACCAATTACAAAGTTAACAATTATAAACAATTATTTTGAGTATTAAATAGCATTAGTTAACCAATTGATTTTGTTTGATTCTAGGCCTAAACTTTCCTCAAAAACTCAACTTGTGAACTCAATTTTGTACAAAAAGAAGTTTTATTCTCACTTTAATTCACACAAGGCAATGAGTTCTCAGCTCTAACCACATTCTGTCAAAGCAAGATGAATTTTAATTTTTATGCTTCACTTACTTGTTCTTTTATCTTTTGCTCTGTACACAACACCATATGTGCCTTCTTCTATCCTGTTCAGCCATTGGAACTCCTCAACATTTCTACAGCCCCTAATAGCAGGCAGATACAGAGGAAGTATGGGGACCTCGGGCTCCTTGTCTTCCTCCTAAATATCATTTAACAACATCACTATTATCACTTTATCACTCTTATTAACATCATTAAGAGGTTACAGGCCTGAAGATTTCATGGAACGAACGTTTTCGGTTACATGCTGGCAAAATGTCGGAACCAAAAAATGGTTTCCGATGGCGATATGAACAGAATCAGTTGAAAAAATTTGTAAAAATGGCTATAAACTGTTGTTTCGTGTTGTTGTTGTTTAAATTCCTATAAATTTAATGGTTGTTTAGAACCCTCAAAGATTCAAAGAACTGCAATCTGTGGGAGCAAAATGTATTTTACATTTTGTCATAGATGCACGCGTAATGTTTGCGAAATACATTTATTATAAAATTCCAACCCTGTTTTTTATAGTCTTCTTTATAGAAAAAAAAAGTTTCCCATGATCAAAATTTACAGAACCGAAAAGTGGTTCCCGACAGTTTCCCATGAATCAAACGCAAGGAACCGAAAACTGATTTCCGACAATTTCTAAAATATCCTGGCCTGAGATTATTGGTCTGAAATAAAACCGGTATTAAAAGTCCCTATCAAGCTTAATTTTTCTCTTTTTGGATTAAAACTGTTGTCATCTGTGAACTCAAAGTTCAAATAACCAAAAAAAAATTCCATGTCTAAGTATGCTTTTTAATCAAAAAAAGATTGGAATGTAAATTGTGACTGAGCACGCCGGGGACTGGTAACCTGTGACGTAGCAGCAATGAGTTCTGTACGTGGATTTTGTTTAAAAAATTTCATTTCTGCTAAAAAATTAATGTCATAATTTTTTTATTTCAAAATATTTTAAGGGAATAGTTTCCTTGACTAAAGTTACGACAATGACTCTATTGTAGCCAGAATTGAACCTCTTGAGAAAAACGAGATTTCTATGCCTCATGCTACATCATATGCCTTCTGCTACGTCATCATTTCAAGCTTCAAGTCTAAAAAATGTGACAGGAATGCCAAAAGAGGTTTTATTTTCAAAAATTTCTTTTATTAAAGGGTTTTACTTTCATCTGGAACTTAAAAGCTTTATAGGGACTTTAAGTCCAAGTTCATATTTGCAATATGAAATAATTGATAGTTTTGACCATAATTATTATTAGCACAAAGCAACTTATTTTAATCATTTCCACTGGTTTGAATTTCTGGGTGCTGCTATTTTGAAATGTTTTCCTCTGCTCTGTCTTTCATTTTAAGTCAGGTCACAGTAAAAAGTTCAAGGTTTCATGGAAAAATTAGGGATCGACATATGCTCCAACTCCTTTATAGTCAACGGAATATGGTAGTTGTTGAAAAGGTGAATAAACTATTTGCTAGATAAGTGTTTTTAGTGAATCTTCTTTCAGCAGTGAAACTGTAATTTCTTTTATTGAAGTTGTACAGTATAATACCATTTTAACTAGCAGACATAAAATTGTTACATAAATTAGGAATTTTCCATTCACTAAAAAACAAGAGGTGCATAGACAAACTAAAATTAAAGATAAAAAAATCCTTTGATTTATAGTATTTTCATGTTTGTCATTTAAATTTCTACCTGCTGTAAAAGTCATACATAGTTTTTAAGTTGATTTTCACATCTGAAAACCTTGACTTAACATGATTAAATAATAATATGGTATCAAAACTGACCTTGTCCGACTGCATTTCAACATCACTGCTGCGCTCCCCCCTGACAAGCTGACTAGGATCATTCTCTTCAGTGGTACTATCATCATCACTATCAAAGTCGACAACTTCTTGACTAAACTGTTTTCTCTCTTGTTCTGTCAAAATGCTTGATCCAATGTCTTTACTAACTTCTCTTTCAGTCTTTATTGTGCTTTCTGTCTCCTTCTGTTTCTCAATTTGTTTTCTCTTTTTTTCTTCCCTGGAGTCTCTCCTACGGTCACTTGAATCCCTTGAATCTGATCTTTTTTGCTTTTCTGAAAGTTTAACATCTTTTCTTGAGGATTCTGACTCCCTGGGAAGTTTCCGTTTGATTAAATCTTGTTTGGAGCTCTTGTACTGCACGTCTCTAGAACTTGAGTGGTATTTTTCTTTTGTCTGATCTCTCAAACCAACACTTTCCTTAGAATAAGATTTTTCTATCAACTTTCTAGAGCCTGAGTTTCTCTCACTAATTTTTTCCTTGTGTCTAGAATGATCCCTTTTGTCAAATGATTTTTCTCGAGACTGATAATCTTTTTGTCCCCGCTGTTGCTCTGATTGTCTTCTTTCTTTCTCATAAGACCTGTGACTTTCAGCTGAAGTAGAGAACTCCTTTAATCTTTGGCTTCGACTATCTCTTCTAGATTTGTCACTATCATACCTCTGTCTCTGCTTGGCTTGTTCCTTTTGCTTGCGACTCTCACTAATTTGTAGCAGCTCTTTATGCAGATCTTCAGCCTCTTCTTCTTCAGCAGGTTGGACAACTTTTGATGAATCTTTGACTATAACCTGTTTTTCTGCTTCTTCATTTTCACTGTTGCTGTTACTCTCTTCTGAGCTTTCATCTTCACTTTCACTTTCATCACTGCTGTCATCTTCTTCATCCTCATCATCATCATCTTCTTCAGTTTCATCTTTCTTTCCGGCTTTCTCTTTTTCTCTCTCTTTTTTTTCATCAATAGTTTCCACCTGAGTTTCCTCCTCTTCTTCTTCACTGCTTTCCGATTCACTCTCATCATCAACACCACTGTCGCTGTCATCACTGTCATCACTCACTTGATGCTGATCTCCTTTATCTTTCTTTTGACTAACTTTTGGGTTTAGCTTTTCATCAACTGCTGGAACAGCTTCTTCTTCATCAGATTCACTCTCACTTGAATCACCATCATCATCACTTTCACTGTCTTCTTTTTCACTTTCACCTGAAAAGTAAAGAATAAATTCAATCTTCAAAATCATTTTGCTATTAATTAAGCGACTTTGAATAGTCTTCAGTTGCTATCTTTTAAGATAAAACTTTAACTTAAAAGTTTCCACCGAAACACTGGACGATCTATTATGAAACTCTCCCAAACCACTTATAGACGTAAAGGTACAGTATTGAGGTATTAGCACCCATCCCCCCTGCAATAAGTTTCGTTAAAGTTTGATGGGTAATGCTTACACAAGCTTGGGTGCTTGCCCAGTCAAATTTTATTATAATAGCTTTCCAAAATATAGCGCTGATTAAAGATTTTTAATAACAGCTCTCTGAATCCATAGGATTTCATACACTAACAATTTCCCAATAAGGCTTAGAAGTGTTAAGGAAACTGCTAGAAGTTTACCACTGCCCATTACAACATTAAGGCGAACCGTTAAAACATTAAGACAAACCATCAGCGTGTTAAGGAAAACCATTAGTGTGTTACAGCAAACCATAAAAGTGCTCACTAAAAGCAAACCGTTAGAAATTTCATCTCACCTGTTAAGAGCACTAAGGAAAGCATTCAAACTGTTAGTCAAAAACCATTAGCTACCCATTAGTTTCAACCCATTAAGCTTCAAAGCATTAATGTTTGGAATCCCATGGGCAGTCACAAATATTGAAAAATACATGATCATTCACTCTTTCTGAATTAAAAAACAAAATAATGTCTCAAATAATGTACTTTTTGTTCTTGGTGAACCACAATTGCTATTCAGAACATACAACACAACTTGTCAAGTTTGAAGCACCATAAAGGTCACACTACTTTTAAAAATGAAGTTTAAATTCCTGTTGCAATAAGTTCAAAATTTCTTTCATCTTGATCATGTTTGGTTTTTGCAGAATTTTGCAGGCAAAAAACTTTTTTCTTTTGAGTGCTCAAATGAGTTTGACTCATTCAGTAAAGGGAGCTCAATACACTTGGCACAGAGCATAAAAAGTCAAGATCTAAGATTTGAAAATTTTTAAATGTCGTGAAAATTGATTAAAAACTCTGTAACTCAAGTTTTACGAGTTTTCTATCTCATTTCATCTTTAGTCTGATGATCCCCTTACTGGTGTATACTTAAGTTACCAAGTTTTCAATCAACTCTCATAACATTATCAAATTTTTAAATCTTAAATCTTATTTTTTGAAACATATTACAATTCTATGCAATAAACAACTAAGAATGAGGTAATCTTGAAAAAGTTTAATTTTCAAGAACCCAGGGTACCCTAAACTAGCAGTTGTTTTCAGTTAGCTACTGTATTTCTGTGTCACACAATTAGTTAAATTATTATTTATTGCAAGCAAAAAAATCAAAATAGCCAAAGATTAAAAACAGTCTAGATATCCATCCATACAGTCATAGATCATTTACCTTTCTTTTCTTCCTCAGTTGAATCTTTAATTTCAGTGTCCACCTCAAGCAGACTTGAAGTCCTGCTTCCCTTTGATTTTGGCTGGGTTTCGTCTTCATGTTCAGAGCATTCACTAACAATTTCTCCTTCCTCTTCTTCAGTTTGTCTTCTTTTCACTCTCTCTCTTGATTTTCCCTTGCCAGTTTCATTAGGAGCCGCAGCCCTACTGCTGCTGGGGGTTGCCCCTCCCGAAGACACTGTGTTACAAATGGTTTATTTCGTTAATCAACTGAGATGATATTATGCGATCATGGGATTCCACAAAATCAACCAAAAATCACATTATAACATTATAAAACTGTGGTTAAAGCCTAAAGCTCCTTTATGTGCAGAACCTGTTTTTCAAGGGATAAAAGAGTTCTAAAACCATTTCATTGAGTTTTGCCCCTAACATCCCAATAAAAATGCTTAAATTAATTTAAAAAATTGCATAAATCAATGCATAATTCTTTAAAAATTGCAAAATTTACTGCATAATTAGCACTATAAAGCCGCATAATTTTCCATTTTTCATCGCATAATATTTGAGGGCATGGATTATCCTTTCAGTTCATGATGTATTGGTAAATTTGCCAAATAGAATCCATACTTTTTCTTTGAACAAACCACAGAGTTTTTTTTTCATCTTCAGTACTTTCGCTGGTTTGATCATAGTGAGTGTCACATTCTCATTACAAAATGATATACTATATATTAGTAAAATTACTCGCTACATTTGTTAAGGAGTTTAGATCAACTGCTCTCATTGGTGGAGGATGATGTATCATGCCAGCTAATTAAGCCAGCATATGAACAAAATTTTAAATTTATAGCTGCCTTGCCTTTTGTGAATCTTTAGGAGGGAGACTTACTGTAAATTTCTTGAAACAAAAACCTAGTCTGGAAGTTTGCATATAACACTTTTCAAAGGTAATGCAACATCCCAATGTCAATTGTTCTAATTAGTGAAAGATAAAACTCCAGGTGAAAATGCTTCAGATTGTGCAACCGAGCAAATGACAATTTAAGCAAACAATATTTTTTTGTACAAATTCTTGGCAATGACTATTTTTTCTCTCTGATATTAATCACTTGTAAAACAAATTAAAACACTAACTTCCAGCCAAGCAGAGTGCAGCATTTTGTTAATGGTTCCAAACCTCTGAGCCAAAATACTGTACACACTATATCTCTGCGAAGGAGAAACTCATAATTTTCCATTCTTGGACGATAGGTTCAGAGTGGGTACCAACTCCAAATCAATGTTATGAAACCAAGAGTCTATTTCATTGGGTAAATACCCTGTTCTTAGGGAACACTGGAGTTTACAAAATTGTAACTGATTAATGATGTAAATGAAACGTACATTGCAAGTTCTTAAAGCTGTAAATATGTAAGTTATATTCAGCCAGTTGTCTAGGTCGACCGCTAGTTATTACAGTTTGCTGAGTACCTACTATTATTTTCTTGTTTGGTATTGTTATTTTATCTGATTGCAAAAAAAAAGGGTGCCAAGAAAATAAATGAAATTGAATTGAACTGTCAATACCCAAAATACCAACGCAATTCTGATTGTGTGACAGAAAAACAGCTTGAAAAATAAACATTTTGCCTCATACAAACCCAATTACATTTTCAAACTGTTAATGCTACTTACACGAAGAGTAACTATGATTTCCTGGACTCAACTGGTAAATTACTTCGCCTTCGGCAGTCGGAGTTCCCAGCAGACTTGTTCCAATTTTCTCTCGTTTCGTCGCGCCTGGACTGGCGGCAGTTGAGCTGCTCTGCGAAGATGCTTGACTATGCTCATCCATTACACCTTCCTCTTCTTTACCTGTACTTTCATCTTCTAGACGCTTACGCTTTTCTTGCAGAATTTCATCCAAAGTTTTAACTTTCCAAGTCGGTTCTTCCTCATGTTCATGATCTGAAGTGTCTTCAAGATCGTCTTCTGCCGGGCGCTTTCGATTCCATTTGTGCGGGCTTTCTGACATTTTCCAGGATCAACCAAAACTTTAACTTTCTAAAGTGCTTTTCTGATCTTTTTCAACTCCATTTGTACAAAAGATTACGGTGAGATTTTGCAAAGTTTGTATCGAGCCAACATTCGGTTCTCTGACAGCGTGACTCGAACCTTTCTTGTTACTTATTCTCTCACGTCCATTGATAACAGCGTAGTCCTGGAAAAGAACTTACCAAGTGTTCTCGTCCCCAGACCCAGAGCCTTCGTTTTTTGCAATGTTTTGCCTTCCGGTGATAAAGTAAACAATATATAATATGGGATCTTACATTTTCTTCAAAACGTTACGGAAATGAAAGATATTATGAAATAATTCGATATCCTTGAATTGCTGTCTTTTGCTATCATTCTGTGTGGGTGTTTTTTTTTTGGTTTGTGTGGCTCCTTAGCTTTTTATCAGCTCTTCTTGTTGCTCTACTGTGAATGAACCTTATGCTCTTTATTTCCCTTTGTTTTTTTACAGTGCTATACAATTTCCCGCAGTAAGTTCTGCAAAGTGTTCTCGCAAGCCAGGCCCGTCGTCGGAAAAAAATTGATATAGGGTGGGGGTAGGGGATGGGGGATAGGGGAGGTGCATGAAAACTGCGCGCATGTGCTAAAATGACAAGAAAATTTATTCGGAGGCTGCAGTACTGCGAGGCTCTCTTACAAGGAAATCAATGGTTGCGACACTGTCGAAGTTTTGAAAGATCCCGAATCTTCTACGTTAGCTTGTTTACTCTCAACCAAGCCATTGGCACAAGGCACTATCAAAGCTAAAACGCGATACTCATATGTCTCGAAATAATCAAGTATGCAAAATTGATTTCAGGGTTGTCAGATATAGTAACGATTGTGCTAGCAATGCTACTATTTAGAAATCAGCAAGTTTTATGCTTATGCAAAATTATGATCTATTCGGGCCTACCCACGTACCCTTATATCCTGCCTCCTGTACCCTTATATCCTGCCTCCAGTACTCTTATATCCTGCCTCCAGTACTCTTATATCCTGCCTCCTGTACCCTTATATCCTGCCTCCAGTACCCTTATATCCTGCCTCCCGTACCCTTATATCCTGCCTCGTGCACCCTTATTAGATATCCTGGCTCCTGTACCCTTATATCCTGCCTCCTGTACCCTTATATCCTGCCTCCTGTACCCTTATATCCTGCCTCCCGTACCCTTATATCCTGCCTCCCGTACCCTTATATCCTGCCTCCCGTACCCTTATATCCTGTCTCGTGCACCCTTATATCCTGTCTCATGCACCCTTATATCCTCCCTCCTGTACGCTTATATCCTGCCTCCAGTACCCTTATATCCTGCCTCGTGCACCCTTATATCCTGCCTCGTGCACCCTTATATCCTGCCTCGTGCACCCTTATTCGATATCCTGCCTCCAGTACCCTTATATCCTGCCTCCTGTACCCTTATATCCTGCCTCCTGTACCCTTATATCCTGCCTCCAGTACCCTTATATCCTGCCTCCTGTACCGTTATATCCTGCCTCCTGTACCCTTATATCCTGCCTCCAGTACCCTTATATATCCTGCCTCCCGTACTCTTATATCCTGCCTCGTGCACCCTTATATCCTGCCTCGTGCACTCTTATATCCTGCCTCCTGTACCCTTATATCCTCCCTCCTGTACCCTTATATCCTGCCTCGTGCACCCTTATATCCTCCCTCCTGTTCGCTTATATCCTCCCTCCTGTACCCTTATATATCCTGCCTCCCGTACCCTTATATCCTGCCTCGTGCACCCTTATATCCTCCCTCCTGTACCCTTATATCCTCCCTCTTGTACCCTTATATCCTGCCTCGTGCACCCTTACATCCTGCCTCTGTATCCTTACATCCTGGGTCCTGTATCCTTATACCATGCCTCCTGTACCCTTATTCCCTGCCCCGGAAAGGGGAGCACTCCCAAACATTGCCTATACGAGTATGTGCCACTGGAAAGTGTATGGTTTTCAAGCCATTTACTCTGGGATAGGGTCTAGTATCATGGAATTTGGTCTAGAATAGGGTCACGTTTAACAGTTACTAAATAGCTCAATGCCCTGCCAGTCCCATTTTTGATGTTCCGCGTCTTGCTCTTCGCTATCCCGCTTCCCGTGCCCCCGTTGCGGGGGGGGGGGGGGGGGGGGGGGGGGGGGGGGGGGGGGGGGGGGGGGGGGGGGGGGGGGGGGGGGGGGGGG
>JAOBAT010120332.1:0-13529 GCA_026413305.1 Hydrozoanthus tunicans
TATACAAAGCAATAATAAAGTTTTATCAATATATCAATAGAGATAAAATGTCTAATTTTTAGTTGATTAGATGTTAATAAATTAACTTGGACTGAAAAGATTAAGATTTTTATTTTTTGTAAGAGTAGATTCATTCATTTGTAGAATTAGTTTATTTGAAATTATGAGTGCATTAATTTTAGCACTCAAATAATTTAGAAAGAAGAAAGGTGAAAAGTACACGCGCCCGCGCTATATACTGGAGAGCGGTGAGCGCACGCGCAGACGTTTTTCAGCTCTGTTTATTGCAGTAGTAACTGCGACATTTTAATGACTGTATTCGTAGCTTGTACCAACGCGTGTGATCGAGCGAGAGAGATACATTTGAGTTAACATTATTAAGTTTAAACGGAACACAAGCTTAATGACTAACTTGAACACATTCTTTTTTCTAAGTGCATTGCTTTGATTACTTTTTTTAAATTGGAGGATTTCAACTGACATGTTGTTTGTAAACGAATCTTTTCAAATACAAACACTTTCGGGACGTGAAACAAAGAAACCTTTGTCTCAAACCACCAATCAAATAACTTGCAGTTGACTCGTTGCCATAACTACAACAATGCTCCAAACTCTCCTCTATGATAATCAGAGTGTTTGTTGTTCATGTCACATTTTGTTTTCTTGAAGTGCTACTAGTGTAGAAACGGCCGAATTGTGAAGTATAGACATAAAATAAACATGTTGCCTAACCTTCGAGATCAAAAACGTTGGTGTGTTTTTTCATAGTTAATATATTGACTGGTTAGGAAAGCCGGCAAACCTCAAAAGGGAAATACAAAGAACGTACAAAAATGCTTTGTTTCATGTTGAACGAACCGTGACCCTGCACATTCTTTGTTTCAGGTGTTAGTGAGAATGTTTTGATTGGTTATTTGTTGATTTGCATTTCAAAAGCTTTTGTGTTTTCTGCACGTTTTGTGCAGGGTCAAGACCAGAAATAAAAGAAAATTATGAACAAAGACATACAACAATGGTCTCCTAACCAGTCCGTATATATTAATTATGGTTTTTTTCAGGCTCAACCCTAGTGATTTTTGTCCGCTATCCGAGAGCAAATTATCGGCGTCTTGCTGGGTTGAGCACAAAGAACTTGCGGCAAAAAAGAAAAGAAAGATGAAACAATTGGGGTTTCTCGATTCGTTGTGCACTTTAGCTTCTACGTGAAATAGATCCAGTAGGAACAGCGGAAAGAAGAGCCATCAGTCATGCATACCGGATGTTCCTTTGCGCGCTTGGATTTGCAATGTTTGGTATGTAATTTCATTCCTGCCATTTGCAAGTTGTCTAAGCAATAGGCCTTTGCAACAAGTGATTACATGGTACGTTTAATGATATTCTGGGTGGCAAAGGAACGTCACAGACTCCACTGGGAAATGTAAAACAAAGAAAAAAATCCGCGTTTCTGGCTAATTGTGCCTTGTTTTGGAGTCTGTGACATTCCTTTGCCACCCAGAATATCATTAAATGTACCATGTAATCACTTGTTGCAAAAGGCCTAGTTGCAGGTGTAGTTAGTAAATTGACGAAGTCAGGTTAACGTCACACTGCCATTCCGCCACGAGTGTCTGCTTCTGCCGTGACCACGAGTTTTTCTTTTTTGCCACGAGGTTTTCTTTTTTGCAGCGACACTTGTGGGCCACCGTAAAACAGATATGACGTCAATGACTTAGCCCGTGCCGCTCTCAAATTAACTGCATTGTATACAGAGAGAAGCCATATGGGTTTCTTTTGTTATTATATTTTGAGTGTGTTTTGCCTATGATTGGCATTATGTATGTAGTTTTGGCTGTCCCGAGTTGAGTTATTGACGTCGTCAAATGGTGATTAGCAACGTTGTAATGGCGGACGGATTTTTCGCTTAGTTCATCGGGCAAACAAAGACACTCGCAGAGCTCCTACCCAAGTAATTACTCTAGAAGTGTTATTTCTCCTTCTAATCTGTAGATTGGCGTAGAAAATGTTGAAAAAGATTAATGTCCGTTTTCGCACTAGCATTACTTTAAGGCGAAAATAGCTAGATTCGTTTTTTCAAGTGAGAAAACTCCCGTGGGCACCATTTTCGCCCCACTCATTCTCCCTAATTCATCATTTAAACTGAATATAAAATGCGCTATCATATATGTCTGTGGTCAGTGAAAAAAAACTCAAACAAGCATAGGAACATAACGCGAATTAGAGCGAAACTAAAGTCATGCACTTGACAGGGTAGTTTTTGCCAAACGGTAGGTGGGGACCCTTTTCATGTTACCGCGTTAGATATGTACAGTATGATAGCTTCAATTTGATGTTTTTCTGTGAAAACGATATTTAAGTTTCTTGTTTTCTTAGTTCAGACGAATACAGACACCAAAAGTTGTGGTAGACGTGGCCCAGCTAGACAGCTTAGAAGTTTGCTGTACGTTGTCTTTGCAACCCTTAAGAACAACGTTATTGGAAGCATATGAAGCTCCCTCGTGGCTGCCACTCTTCCCATGCCAACAACCAAAATTACCACCAGCATTAAGCAAACTCTGGGCATCTGCGTGGCCGTTCACGTTTCGGATGAGATCGCGACAGGAAGTGTGATGATAAGCTGCATCGTCTTGGTCAATGAAACACAAAGTCCAGCCACTGGGAACTGCCACGCCGGTATTCATATCCTTCGTGTTTGGATCCGAGTGAAGGATGTCTCCGCAGTCGGATGGACCTACATTACAAAAATGGCCATCTAGTTCAGCAAACTCGCCCTTTCCCAAGGCTCATCTATTGATATTTTGCGTTTATATTCTTTACTTGCTATTCAATTTATCTAATTATTTGTTTATTCATTTTCATTCCTTAATCAGAAATTCCAGTTCAGCATAGCTGCTTTATATGAAGATCTGTACAGAATTATATGAATCAATTATAAACTATAAAAGTGAAAACAAAAAAATTAAAAAAAAAGAAATCACTCAAATTCAAGTTGTTGTTGTTTCTATAAAAAAAATTCTTAAAGGGAAATTGAACTCTAAAATCAACATTTTTAAATGAAATCCTTCAAAGTGTTGAGAACATATCGAAATGTTTTTTTTCTTGTTTGCAACGTGACAGCAGTGACACTTTTCCGGTCAAAACAGTGTGATCATGACAAATTTGCGTGGCTGGTAATCCAGTGTTTGAGTAAAAAAATCGCTAGTTCTATGCATGTAAACGCTGAGTATAGAGCAGCTTGGAGTCCTTTCAAACCATATATGAACTCATAAATCGTCGTGATATAGTTTGAATTTTATATGCACTGAACGCACTACTTTGAAGCTTATTTGGTAAGAAAATATCTATGGACAACTTATATTTTAATGGTGAAGAATTTTGCTCAGAGCAGATTTACGGCGTACATTTAAAATTTGTTGAGATCCTTATTGCTAGACATCTCGGGTTTCTGTTGACTAAACGTTTAACTTGAAACGGCTATAACTTGTATAAGTTTAAAACTAACAGGTTGGTTCTTCATGGTTTCTCCTAACGCGTTTTTCAAAAGTAATTAGTGGATCAAAGTTTTCAACAGGATGCTGTCGGGAGATTTAACTCATACACAAGATCGATGTCTGAGATTTCCCAATAAAGATGAGTTTGATAAGTTATTAGGTATAAGGGATTTTTTAATAGAATTCAAAAAGCAAAAAGAAAGCGATTTATGAAAGAGCGGTGAAAAAGAAAAAGAGGTTGCAACGTCCGCGGGCGTTATAAGATAATACCACCCTTTCAGCAGCCAATCAGATGGCAGGATTCTGTCAGCAGCCAATCAGATGGCAGGATTCTGTAAGCAGCCATTCAGATGGTCCATACATGTACAATAAAACTTGGGGTTTTTTTTATATTTCACGTAAAACTTTTGCTGTTTTTTTCTTCTTTTTAAGTTTGAACTTGTTTATGTGTTCCCTAATAAGTTGAGAAATGTTTTTCTGTGTTACTGGGCTTTTACACTTTAAAAAGGTTGTTAGTGATATTTGAACAAATTCAATAAAACGAAGAAAACTACCAAAAACCAATCGCTAAGGTGCAAAACAAATCTCAAATGAATGAAATATAAGATCTTGGACTTTGGCTGCTTCAATGCCATTGTTAGGTTGCGGACACAAAATAAATATTTTTAGATTTACTGAAAAATAATAACTCGGTCGTAATTTGTTTAAACACGCGTGTTATCAGTCAAACTTAGTTGAGTTTTGGATTGGTTCGTTTTAATCAACTGAATCCTGTTGTTGATGGCTTTAACTGCTAGAAAGTTCTTCAGAGGTAATGTTAGTTTCATCTTAAATTTCATCCGCCTTTTGACCGGAAGTAATTTTCATATGTTTTCTATCAGCTACTTACCGCAAGTGTACGAGCCAGAAGCATAGTTGGGAACACAATCTCTTTGTTGGCATGGCAACGACTCACAAGGTGTCTAAATATTTAACAAGTGAAGAACACAGTTTTGACAGCCGTTTTTTAAACAAATTGTGCCTACTCAAAAACAAAGAAAAATTGCACTTGAAAAAGGCCTAGAAAAATCAACGCAAACTGTTTAAAATAGAAATGTTACCAAATGAAACGCACTCTTTTTGAAAACTTATCAAGATCTAACTACAAAGAAATTCCTGCGAGAAAACGAAGTGTTTTTCATCGTTTTTTCCTTTCACAGATGCTGTTCCACCTTGAACAAAATAATGAAAGTCCAACTCAAATTTGTTGAGTTATTTAGTTACTTTAAACATGTTCAAACATCCATACTTTAAATACACTAAATATACTAATGTTGATCTCCGGTTTCTAAAATACTATTTTTGGCAAACCTTTGGTTGTTTTACCAAGTACCAGCAAACTATACTTGAGACACGGCAGAAGGAACAACAATAAATCATTAGACTTAACTCACAAGTAGGGTTTTCAATGCAGCTAGCTAGCTAGCTGTTTAGAAACCAGTTCATCGGTTTACTTACCACAATTCCTCGGTGCACGTATCCAGGTTTGCTATGGAATTCGGCTTTTTCCGTGAAACGATCCTTCGAGCTTAATTCACACCTGAACCCGTTGCCTGTTGGATCTGGTCCATAATTATAGGAGATGCAGCGATTATCCATAATGCATTTGACCAAACAGTGGACTTCTAACTGAACAGTATCAGTCGAAAAAACGCTGGCATTCAAGAAAGAATTCTCAATTTTCTTTCCAAAATTTGGACAAGCAACATCTCTGTTGCGGAGAGCATTGCAGTGTGCTATCTTTCTGAATTTGCTTAAAACAAAAACGACATAAATTAGCTCGCATAACAGTCCTCTTTTCATCTTGTGGTGAGAAAGAAGCAATATTGATTAAGTAATAGCAAGCAACAATGACTTGGAGAAAAAGTTTTGAGAAAAAGAAATTCTGCCAATTTCAATTTACAAATGTGTCGGGAATTAGCAAAACAATAACCTAAACAAAGACACTGGAGAAGCTGTAATTTAGCCGGTATTTTTAATATGTTTCACCTGTCAACAGTTTTATATATCTATTTACTTCATGGAGTAGTTTCTCTTTCTACGTTGATTGGTCGACAAAATAATAAAAAATTAAAAGATTATTTATATATCGCTTTAGCAAAATAGAGCATCGTTGACCTGCTATTTTAGAGCAACCATCGATGTCAGTAAATTAAAAAACTTAATGTACAGCGGAACTTGTATTCAACTTGAAGGCTTGTACAAAGTCAATGCCAGGCAAGCCCTCTACGAACTAGAAAACTTTACTTTGTCTATGTTAATCGAGCCTCCATCCCCCGTCCTCTCTTCTCAAGTAATGTTTGTGTGTGCGACTTTGGCAAAGTTGACAGTAAGAACTGTGACTCCCAACCGTGAGGCCCCTGTTCGATCCCCGGCCTTGTCGAGGGTTGAACATTTGTGTGGGCGTTCTTTCGACACACCTTCCGTGGACAGAGACGTGAAACCGTTGCTCCACAGCCATTAATCTTATAATAATGATGGTTCTTTTTCGAGGGTCTGAATGCGGATACCCAGATCTTAGTAATGAGCCAATTTTTTTTGGACAATTATCAGTAATAAGCTAATCTTTTGGACTAATTTCTTTTTTTATACAAGCCTCTTCCCTTTAAAAAGACATCCTGGTACCTGTTGCTACTTGTTATTGTCATAAGCCGTTGAATGTATTTAGAGTCTTGTGTTTTATGGTACACCCCATTCAAAGCATTTTTGAACTCAACGGAATAATTAACGTTAATTGGATACAAGAGAGCTTCCGACGATGAAGACATAGTTGAGTATGAGGGCCTGTTCAATATTAGCACTGGTTATACAATGGTAAATGACCTATAATTAGTAAGTTGAGCAACTCCTCCAGGATATCTTAAAACATTAAATCTTCTTGAAAACTTCATTCAGCTGCAAAAGGAGGGGAAAGAAAAACTGCAGGAGTTGACCATACCCTGGAGGAATACCCGTAGGGTGCACTGGCCAACGTAAACGCGATCTAGGGACTCCTTCTGCCAACTGTCAGAAGCAGTCAATGCTGGGTTTTCTCACAAGGAAAGTTACAACATCTATTTAACGAGAGCAGCATAGGAGGACAATGCTGATAGATACTTTTAGAAAAAAGAAATACATATGCCAAAACAAGTGGCAAGGGGTCGTCTGTGTCAAAGACAATTTCCCAAGGGATTGCCAAACAAAGAAAAGAAGCAAACAGTAGTTTCGAATCAAACTCTAAATAGCAGAAAAAGCGACGCACAAAAAATGTATAAAACATCATGGCAGTGTTTGTGGCAATTCAGAGTCTGAGGCAGATTGGGAGGGAAAGAAAGACGATGAAAATGACAAAGGGCCAAGGAGAACGAGAAAAAACCTACCAAATCCTTCAAAAAAAAGTCTAGAGAAAGCAATAAACAAGACTGAAAACGAAAATCAAAGCCAGAAAAATAAAAAAAGTAATGGTGACTATTAGGATATCGTTTGAATTAGACCAATTGCAACAACAACAATCTTTTGTTTTTACCTTGAACACAGTTAACAGTCTCAAAGTAAACTAGATATCTCGATAAATAAAACTAATTTCATTTGCCTTTGATTTTAAAATAAGCGAAGATGTCCTTGTTGTGTAATTAACGCTTTGAGTTTATTTGATATATTAAAATACCTTGGCTTACAGCTTCTAATATATAGCAAACCTCAAATAACCGAGGAAAAATAAAGAAATGAATAAGAAATTGTGCAAAACGGGTAGAAAAACCTTTGTCGCGGGCTTATTGCGTCTAGGCAATTTGTATAACTCGCAACTCGCAGTTCAAAACTCACAACAACACAACTCGCATATTAACCATGGTATGATGATGTCATCTATCTTGCACAACAGCCCCCCTCCTAGCGTTCTTCATGGATTATAGTTGAGAACTGAGGGGCCGGGTCGGTAACAATCGCAAGGCTCGTTATATGCAGCATGAAAGCGAGACAAAAGGTTCTGTAGCCAGTTCGACATTTTCGAAACACGTGCGCGAGTCAAGAAACTTTAACAAAGGAACGCAATGAAGTCATTATTATTCCTTTCTAAAGTTTGATGAATATTTCATTTTACCCTGAGGCGCGCTTGTGTTCCTGAAATTCCAAACTGGCTTATACTTCATGTTTTTCTTAAATCGTCGCAAACAGTTGCAGAAAGTTTGCGGAGAGACGCTTGCGAGCCAACGCAAATCGTTTGCGTTAATGGGAATACGTTTTACCATTTGTACAAGACAAGATGCGACGATCGCAAACGGGCTGAAAAGATAGAAATTTTTCTATCTTTATGACAGGTCTGTGACCGTTTGCGATCGTTACGATCGTCTGGAACAAATGGTACCTGATGTTTTTCCATTAACGTAAACGATTTGCGTTAGATTGCAAGGATCCCTCCGCAAACTGTTTGCGACGATGTACGTCGAAATGGGAAGCAGACGTTATAAGAACGCCCAGGCTGTTTGAAGTTTTAAAACCTTGAACATACTTTAGAGATGTACACATAAGTTCGTTTAACAATATTTCTAACTGCTCTCTTCATTTGGAAATATCAGGAAATAAGAAAAATTAAGAACAAATTTATTGAGGCTAAAACTGACAAAAAGTTATGAACATGTGCAGCCTAACCTCAGCCAAAAATTACTGGTTCTTATATAAAAAATGTGTGCGTTCTTTATCGTATAAGAACAAACTTTATGAAAACACCATGGCTGAATCGCCCACATATTTGAAACAAGCTCAGAACAATCATGATCAGGTACAAGTTTTGATCAGACAATTTTAAAGCACTTATTACGAAATGTATGTTTTTTACCTCAGTGGGTAGACTCTGCTTAAAGAGAAATAGCGGCCAGTGAAACAATTTTTTCAAAGCCTTTTTTAATACAATTTAAAAAAAGGCTTTGATAAAAATTATTTTAATAATAGTATTAAAATATTATAGTTAGTTCTCGAGATATTTTAATAATTATAAGATACCATTGATTATAAGATGTAAACAATTAAAAGATATTAAACTTAATTATAAGATGTTTTAAACATTAATGTTTTCAAATGATGACATCACCACCAGTGTGACGGGCAAGTGAACTATCAACCTTTTGAAACCTGCTACAAACCCGTAACCTTTGCTAGTTAAACCATTCTCGAGCATAAGTGGCTCATAGGACCGGCGCTTATCTCCGGTTTTTGTAGTGTTAAGGGGATGCATGAGGATGTTTGACTCCCCCTGGACAGGACCTTAATCCATCGCAGGTTAGTTCCCAGCAGAACTGGTACTCATTTAAACAGCGTTTTTGCTCTCATTAAACCAATTGTAGAATATTTCAAATTGCAAACAGTTTGGATAGCCTGATAATGAATAGTAACTGTTTTATATTATTAGTTCCATCAACATGCATGTGCAGTGAAAAAACTAAATCAACAGCGGGGGCTGGCCGGCGCGCTCGCTCGCGCCCTCGCGCCATGCCCGGAGCATCTTCGGAATCCGAACTTTTTCCGATGTTGTAACGAATGTCATTCGACTAATTTTTAAGACCAAGTTTATAGTTTGCTTTAATGATTCATAGACGGTTTCTTACTTCGATGTGATTTCCTAGACGGTACAACTACCGTTTTCTTGGATTAATGTGAGTGTATTTATTTTATATTGGTAAGTAAATTTATTTTACTAACTTTTAAAAGTGTAGATTCGTGAAACTCGTCATGTCTGTTTGGAACAAGTGACGCAGCTTGAGAAACAACAAGCGCTAGTATTTGTACCGTTGTCATGTTCGTGTACGAGATCTTGTGAATAGTAGTTTCGCTAGCAAAATGTTGATTATGTTGACAATACTTTCACTATTCGTTCGAGGTTTGAAGAATGTTTTGAGCGACGTCTGTTTAACACCTTACAGTGTTCGTGCGCTGTTCGATATCTCCATCTTGTATGTACGTACGTTGCAACACTCCAACAGATGGCTCGTTTTACACAGACACGAATTCTTTTTTTTGTAATTTCTCTACCATCTTAATTTTATACCGTTAGTGTCGTATTTGATTGCAGTTTTAGACTTAATTGATGATTAGAGTCATCAAAATACAACGTTTGAGTAAAAAATAAATAAAATTCGAAATAGTTCTGAACTATCATCATCCTAGCTTCCTTGTATGTCTACTAACTCGATCATGTCAAGCTGTTTTCATGCGTGTAACGTGGGTTTTGCAGTTTTTGACAGGGCATTCATTAATCTAACTTCTCTCTGACTAGCTTTGTATGGTAAAAATATTTTCGATAGCCATGAATAAAAAGAATTGGTGTAGTTTTTGCCGGGGTTTGTTTCGGATTCGATACGATCCAGAACTTGAAGCCCGGCGCACACGAGAGGAAACGGCTGAGCAAAAAGTCTCGCGAGGCCGTTAGCTCAGCTTTTTCCTCCCGTGTGCGCGTAAATTTTGGTGAGGCAAAAATTTTCAAACATGACAGATATTTGTCTCACGACCTCGCGAGGCAAAAATCTCACCAAAATTTACGCGCACACGGGTGGAAACAGCTGAGCTAACGGCCTCGCGAGACTTTTTGCTCAGCCGTTTCCTCTCGTGTGCGCCGGGCTTAACTAAAGTCTAAACGCAATGCCTGTGCGGTTATTATTGCCGAGACAATTTTATTGTCTTAAATTTGTTTCAGTACCCAATTTACATGCTGAAAAGCTTGAACTCAGAAGACTGAGATCATCATTATTGTACTGTCTCGATTAACCTTAAAGATTTTCATTTGCATTATAACAGTTTCAAGACTGATAGCTTGTAACTATAGAAGCTACAGAAAATAAGTTCTGAGGTGATAACCCCAGAGAAAATTTAATAATTTTGAAATCTTATAATATGTAAGTTGCCAAACCTGGACAGAATGTTGTAACTTACTTGTTTCTGACTTGTACTTGTAGTATATTTTAATAATTTAAAGCAATATATTGGGTTAGCCAAAAAAAAGTAACCCCCAAAACTGAAAAATTGTTAACTATAAAATATTACCGAAAGCAGAAACTGGCAAAATTTAAACCACTTCCTTGAGGAAGTCCTGTGTTGAGCATGCCATATGGCATCTGGCATTACCTTGCTGAATCGTAAAATTTGTTCCTGATATCGCTCATGTTGCTGCAGAATATCTTGATAATATTCTGCATCCAGTCTTCGTCCTTGTTCAGTTAAAACAAGATGAACCTTTCCTAAAGCTGAAACAAATGCTGATATATATATATTTATATATATACCATCATATTAGGCAATAAAAATTGACTAATCATGCAATGATCTTTCTGTATAAACCACAAGTTACTAGTGTAATTTCTTTTTGCTGCTGAGTTTAAATTCTGTGATTCTGGCTGTTTAGTACAAGACATACAGTAAATCTCTTCTTGTCACTAAACTCAGATATAAAAATAGTTTTGGTTTCGATATTTCTGCAAAAGCTGTGTATTTAACCAAACTAAAAAAATGTGGTTTAAGTTTAATCAGGTTCCCCTTGGGGGAATATTTTTTAATAATTTCTTAGTTTGGGGGGTTACTTTTTTGTTTGGCCCATCCAATATAAATTATTCTACCTGAAAATTTGTGAAGTTTCTCTTGAATTCATAACAAGGACATCTACAAGAAGAGGAGAGGGATGTTATTCTTAGCTTGCAAATGACCTTGAGAGGGAAGTTACCAATAATAATTATTATGACTAACTTACTTGCTTTCCATTGAATGTTAGTAACATAGAACCATAAGTAGTTAATGTTGGAACTGTGTTTCAGAGTTTTCCAAGAACAATCATGGTTCAGTTTGATTCTGCTTGATTTTACATGCTTGCTTGTTCTGTAAAAAGTTTTAGCTAGTTTACTTCATGGTGCATTAGAGGTATAAACGACAGCAGCCTAACAGATCCAGTGTTCTAACTTAAAACATTCAGTGTACGAAAAACAAATTTTCTTAAGGATCTGGTCAGGACATAAATGGGGAATGAAGTAAGTTGAATGTACTGTAATTAACCCTATAATCCCTAAGAGTGCCCAAAGATGAGTTTGTAAATTCTCCCAATTTAAGTCCATACTATTCCTATGAGACATTTGGGAGAATTTCTTAATTCATCTTCAAGAGTTTTTGGTGGATGATCAAATTTCATATTCTCAGCACTAACCAGCTTGTTTTCTTTTGTTTACTGCAAGGAGAATTTAGATGTTGACAAATGCCTTAGGACTGAAAGGGTTAACTTCAGTTCTAAAACAAACTAGTGCTGATTCCATCTTGTTGGTATTTCTTTTACTATTTTGAAATCTATCTTGTATTATTTAATAATTTAACTAATTTTGTTGTAGAACATTAAAATAATATTTATAATAACATTTTTATGGTGTTACTACATGTAAGAGTTTATTTACACTAACTTGGAACTGTTTCCTACAGTCTAAAATGGATGAAAAGAACTTCTGGAAGAAGTCTGTCTTTTGGTTTGCGACATATCTGTTACATGTATTCCTGGTATCTGGTACAAGTACCAGTTGCTATAGTATGACCAGTTGGTTTGGCAGAGACTCAAAGCCCCAGGTTTCTCCTTCACCATACAAGGTCATTCTTACACAGGAGAAAGGAAAACAGGATTTTACCGTAACAAGTAAGGTCTTCATGGATTCCATTGATCTAATAAGGCCCTAGGTAGCCAACCTCTTTTTCCTTGAAATCTAAACTTTCACTCGTCACAGAAATTTATAACTAAATGTAATCAAAAATTTAAATTGGCAAGAAAGTTAAACATCCCTCACAAACAAAAAATTTGATTTGATTGCAAACAGTTTGTGTAGACAGCTTTACTGATTTTCTAAGCAAAATTGATTCAGTGCTCATTTCCAGACTTACATTGACTCGTATATTCTCATATTTTGAAGTTTTTTACCCACGAATGATTCAAATCACAACAAATTGATAAGATACCCGTGCAAAGGGTTTGGCTATGTCTTTTACGTATTTAGTATTTTTCAACCAGTTCTCTGAAGTACTCTTACTAACTATCAATTGATTGTTCAAACTTCTACTGCACATTAAGGCCAAAACAGGACAAGTTTCGGTGGTCTGTGAAAGATTTTAATTAGTGGTCTGGGGCCAGTAAATCACTATTAAGATCAAACCCTAGAAAACTTAAATTTGTTTGGGAACATAGTTGACCTGCAGTACATTTATTTGATGTTCACTTTTGGATATTTTTTCAAAGTACAATTTGATGTCAGTATGTATTTATACACAAAATATTTGGAATTTAAATAGTTTCGATTCATAAGGTTACTCAGTAAAATTGTTTATCCTTGTTAAATAAAGTTAATTGTATTGTATTGTATACTGTATCAGTTATTAATTTCAATTTGTACAAACTGTACTATATATTGATATCTCCTAGTGAAAGTGACTGGCGAAGTTGGTTTTAGTGGTTTTCTAATTCATGCTGAAACATCTAATGGCAAGGCAGTTGGTCAGTTTCTAGAGCCCTTACCTAGTGGAGTGCAGTTTCTTGACTGTAAGACTTCTCAGGTTAGTGTCAACATTCAGTCATAAAGTAATAGATAAACTACATCTATAGAATTATACTGTATATCACAGGCCCCTCACCAGGATGTTTTGCATAGGGTGTAACCAATCTTGGGGACAGACCAATTGAATGCAGGGGAGTCTGGGTGCATGCTGATTCCCACAACATTTTGAAAATAAGGTTGTTTGAGACTGAAATTTAGGCAGCCAAAACCAACCTAATAGTTAACACAGATGTAAATTCAGGCCTTTGAAATATCAATTTTTTTTGGCTGAGTAACTTTTTTACTGTTTGATTTCTCATTTAAAACAAGGACATCTACAAGAAGAGTAGGGGTGAGTTGTCCTCCTAAGTTCTTGCAATTTTTGTCCTTGAGGGGGGAGGGGACATGTTTTACCCAGAAATTTCGGACAATCGACGACCCTTAATACAGAGTTGATTGGATGTTATTCTTGAGTCGA
>JAOBAT010120343.1:0-13528 GCA_026413305.1 Hydrozoanthus tunicans
GTGGACCAGAAGATACTTGTGGATAATATATATATATATATATATATATATATATATATAACTAAAGTAGTTACGACGTATAAGATGATTGCTTCCAGATCAATCAATAATTTGTCAGCTCAGCAGTTTTGTAAGTCGTAGTTCAGTCCCATCATCCACAAATTCCCTTATCAGTAACTTGGTCTCCCACGCTGTATAAACGAAAGCTAAGATTCTTTTTATTCTCATCTTAAAACGAAAAAGATCGGTTTTACCGGCTGAAATGCACGTGTCTACCAACCATCATATGACTTGTTTCGGCTGTAGTGCCAGTCCCGCTCGTGATAATAACAATAGTAATGAACGAGTGGGGGTCTGGCACTGCAACCAAAACACGTGTCACATTTCAAAAGTGGCTCTCGAGCGCGGGAAGTTCAAACCTGGAAAATGATCAAACCGAATTGCTTGACGTTGAATACAGCACAGAATTATCAAGTTTAAAAAGTTCGTATTGACGCAGACTTAACAAAGGTTTTAAATAACGACCAGGGTAAGAACTAGGCAGGTCAAAGGCCCCAGAGTGAAGAAAGATCTGGTTGCATTCTTGTTAAACCGTTGATCTGATTGGCTAAACTTTTAAAAAGGACTATATCTTCAAAAGTAAGCTAATGCATTTCCATCTTACTCATTCAAGCCTTTCTTGTTGTAACATTTCTGTTTTTAAATTGAAAAACAAAAAATTTTACGTGCCGGGGAACATTAAAATTCTGAAGATATTCCTCGCTTTTGTTTTGAAGTTCTATGATTGGCTTAATTATTGTAGCGCAAGAAAACATTGCTTAAGATAATTTCACTGCTTTTTACTTCAAAAGTGTGTTGTAAACAGGTCGTTGTTTACTTTAATTTCTGCTGAATTTTTAGAAGACTTCCTTATTTCTTATGAATTCTGCTGTGAAACTGAAAGAGCTCAGAAAAACGACCTCTACAAGTAAATCTTTCTTACTAAAAAGACAAATATCGAACAATGATGAGCATAGGTCTTTTAAATGTTTCTTTTCTAAAAAAACAGCAAGTCCTGATGAATTTGGACAGACTAAAATTTAGCAATGCTGAAATTTTTCGCGAAAAATTACCAGAAAAGCCGCAGAACAATAGGAGTTTGCATAGTTTTTACACAGACCATAACTTAATTGTTAACGAGAATGTAGTTCAGTCATGATCAAGGATCCTTTTAACTATGGTCGAGCAAAGGTTCAATAAGCTAATCATTCCTTACCAGGAGGTGCAGTACACTTGTACTTCACGTGAAGATACTTGTCTGTGCCTTTACAAGGATCACCAAAGACGGAACTTGAAGCAAACAGCTCGCACGAGGTGCGACCGTCGCACAGTTGCTTCACGATTCGTAGCGACGACCTGGCGCGACACTTTTTGTTTGAGTTGTTACCGCCGCACACCCGTTTACTCCTGCGACCGTAAAGCGCCCATTTCACTTGGATGACCTCCCATTCCCTGCATTGAATTGTCTCTCGTTCGCCCTCGCATAAGATCTTAGCTGTAAAATAGTTCGTCAGTTGAACTGTGGTTAGAATCTTTCGTGATCTGAAAGGTATGCTTTAATTGTTTAATACAGAAAAATTTTGAAGTTAATATTGGATTGAAAAATGCCCAAACGTCCCTAAACCAAAGCTGCACCTGCACATAGTCAGGAAAGACGGTTTGGTGCTTTCCTGAAAAATTTCGCTTTTCAATCCTCCCTCTCAACTCTTTTATTATTCCACCAAATTACCTATAATCTACCTTAATAACTAGTTCCAAAAAAGGATAAAAAAACGTTCGAATATTTCAGCAAACAGAATAGCAAAATGAAAACTCACTCTTTACGAGCCAGTGTAAAAAGCGACCAGTTTGGGTCTGTCCATCTGTTACTGGTAAGTTTTCCCCTAAATCGTCATATTCAACCGAGTTTCCACTGATTGGTTCCCAAATACTGCCATGGGCTGTTATGCCGAACACCGATGTTACAAAGAGCAATATAATCACGCTAGTTTTTGAAGAAGGCACTAGGAGTGCCATTTTTCAGATGTGCTTTCTCGATCCTGTCCAATACTGACCTTGAATAGAACAGAACAATAACTAACCGCCTGTTTTATAAGACTACACCAAATTAAGAGTCACAAGTATTTCAAATGTAGACAAGCAAATTCCGGTTAAATATAAAAAGTCAGTTGGCGCACCTTCCAATATTTCCATTTGTTTCGTTAGAATCATGTGTGGGTCATAATTAAAATAGTGCAATCAATTTACTTAGCCCTATAAACGAAAGAATAATAACAGAAATCGTGCCCTGTTATAATCTTTAAACCTATTCAACTCACGTTAATTTCTTAATAGTATTAGCCTTTACTCGTTATAATTAATGTAGCCGGAGAAACAAAAATCCACTTTGAATACCCCATCTCAAAAATAAAAGCCTTGCTCTTGAGCTTGACCTGTTAAGAAAAACATTTCCTGCTTTCAATCAAACGACAGAGTATCTCCCAAGGAACAGGAAATTGAATTGAAGTCAAAACTGACAATGTTCAACAAACACAACATAAAACCAATTATCATATCTGTGATGACACTCAAAACGCGACCGATAAAAAGCAAGATATATTAAACCTTTTTTCCAGTCAGCTTTTTGCAAATATTGATTTCTCTTGCTTTAGTCACTGCTCGATTTTAAAGGAAGTCCAAGTCACTTTATGAGGACCTTCTCTCCGGGCGTTACCCAAAGATAACAACTAATAACAACCGGGCGCTAACAGTTACACATCTGTATATCGTAACCGAGCAACCACTTTGTTTTAAAAGAACCAACAATTTTAGGCTGAGGCTGCATGGGCTGTTCTTAATTTTTTTTGCCGATTTCAGCCTCGAATTTTCCTCAAACTCAGTTCTTGCTTCCTGACATTAACAAGCAGTGGATAAGCTGCCCGAAACAATAAAAAGGTGCGTTTTCGATTGCTTTGAAAAAATAAAAAGAGCGGTAGAAATATCGGTTTTTAAATGATTAAATAAAAACTGGTCAGATTTCAGTCCTGTGACTGTTCTTAACTTTTTCTTAATTTATTTACAATCCAACAAATCTGAACATGGGAGCTCTTATAAAGTTTTCCGTTTGAAAATACAAAGCGTGTACAACACTACCAACAGAGATAACTGATATTCGCTGCTCAGATTAGAAACAAAAAAATACAGTTAGAAAATTGTTTGTTTGAGTAGCCTCTTGACAAACGTAGAATTTAAATCTTGCTTGGAGGTAATTTTGTTTAGAAAAACGAATCCAATCAGTTACGAACATTAAAGTAAATGCGTATGTAGATTGAAGCACCCAAAATAAATCTTATACTCGAAAAACAGTTTATTCAATTCAGCTATCAAGTTGTTTTGTTTCTTCTTTTTTTAATATTATTAAACTCTCGTCCTGATTTTATTTAGTTTTTCTGACACTTTTTCATTTTGAATGAAAATATCCAATTTAGCTATTGTTTAGTTCTCATAGCTAGAGGCAAAGCTTTTGCTCCTGAAGATGACGGAGCAACAGTTTTTGTAGATAGCGAACAAATTGATAAGGGTATTGAGTATGATGGATCATTACTGGCCAAAATATCTAAATACAGAGAGAAGATCGCGCGCAAAAAAATTGTACCACATTATTGTCCTACGGTGAGAACCAAGTCGGCGAAAAATATTTTTTAATACGATTGACTTATCGATTTTAGCAAGCAGCTCAAATGGAAGGTTTCCAGATGACAGTTTAGATTGTAGTCATTTTTTTTTATTGAGATAGCTATTTTTTAGTAACACTAAGTACTATTAGTGACTTGATTGGCAATAAAATTGAAAAACTCGTGTATACATGTCTTAAAAATCTACAAATCTATATAGTATTTATAATCAGAACACTAAAATTTAAAATTTTCTTTTGGCTCACACTGATAACAATCTACTTCTCGAGGTTTTGTTATCTTTTTGACTATTAATATTATGAGTTTTACATTTCTAAGTATTGGCTCACATTGATATCAGTATTTCTTACGAGAGAACGTTGATTAAAATCGATAAAGATTTCCATTCCATATTCTATTAAATATAAAAGCGCCTAATGAGTAGAGCAAAGTACAGCCCTAGCGAGCAAATAGGCTTGACAAATGGTTTTAGATATTAAACAGATGAAAAGTTTGTGTGCTCCAGATAAACTTTGCCAAGCTAAAACATCAGGTTGTCTAATTCACAACTTAAGTTCTGATAAAAATTTTTGAGGACCGGTTGTCCACCTGGGTCTCGAAAAACATTTACTAAAAGCCTCCGGCACAGCAAGATAGTGAGAGCTACAACAGAAAAGACAGACCAGATAAGTCAAGCAAATCTAAACGTAGCTATTCGCCATTTTCGAAACCAGCCGGAAGCTGGGTACGAGTTGCGACCCGAAGGAATCCTGGGATAGATTGGAGGGACAGCCGAACAACATGGCGACGGACTAGTAAATCACGGGGGAGGAGGAGAGTCTGTTATTTTTTTTCAGTCAAGCTTCAGAAAAAACATATTTTGCCCATTTATAGAATTGAGGCGTGCAATTTGTTTTTTGTCTTGGGTGGCCCTAATCCTTGGCGAATTGTGCTCCTAAATGTGGTATATTATGCTAAATTTTGCCAAAATTATGCCAGAATTACCAATTTATGCTGCCGATTTCCGAAATTATGCTCACAAAATGACGTAGCTAGATTCTGTGCATATAGGCGCGCAATAACGACACCAAATTATGTTTTTCGAATAAAGTGTTGTTGTTGTAAATTTATTTGTGTTTAACGTTTTATGGCAGTTTTTTTCGGCCCTCAGCTGCCCAAATCAGCTGCTCGCATCTCTAAACCATTTGTAAAATGCATTCAACAAATTGACGATCACAAATGTAGATACTGACTGAACCAAAAGAACATGGTTCGCGATCTCTTGACTTAAACTAACGCAAACTGGGAAACCAGAGTGCCAGACCCAGACTCCCCCAAAAGGTTAACCGCGCACGCAGAATTCGCCAGAAGATGCCTAGTAAATAAGCTTGTCCAAAAAAGAAATCAATACTACTTTTAAATTTCATTTATTTGTGTAGAAAGTACACCATATTTTCTAAACTTTATGAATTTTTGCTCTAAAAAGTGCTAAAATTTGATAATTATTAATTATGCAGTGGCAGTGTTCGTTTGAGAAATTTAGCTTTTTCCTCTAATTATGCTAAAAAGTTAGCTAGCACAATTCGCCAAGACCTAGGAGGCCCAGCAAATTAAAAAAAAAAATTCCACTCCCCGATCATCCCCCACCTCCATCCTCCCTACGAGAGCAACTGGTAAAAAACTAGTAAAACAGTAACTAGTAAAAAACTATAATTTTCACGGTTTATCTTATACTGATACTGATCAACGAATTTTTTCTTTTACTTAAAATCATGCCTTCAGTGGAGATATTTTGTTTGTCTTTCACGTGTGACGATGTTGGTGTAGCCATGGTAACTAAAATGATCAACCAATTGCTAGAGAGCTTTCCAATCAGGCACGCGGCCGGTTCTTTTAATGGGCTGTGTTTTCTTTATGAATTTTATCGGTATCTATATCATAAAATTAACAGAACATTACATGGCCGCTTGGAGAAACGATACTTTCAGCCCTCTAAATTGAATATCCCATCCCCGCGCGAGCATGCACTATGCTCTAATTCATCGGATCACTTACCGTAATTAGAATTTATCCGTACCACAAGTACCGATTGGAACTATGCTTTTGACCTACTGATCGTCTCTGTATTTATCGTAACTCCGACTGTTGGGAAGAGCAAATGAAAACCAGACCAAACAGTCTGTTAGAAAAGGGTTTGTGACAAGGGTTATAATAAATGTTCTGTGGAGATAAAATCATTTAATAATAATAAGAGTTAATAACAACGCGAATAAGTAATTATTGCTGTTTTTTAGTTCAAATATTATTAAGGAAACTCGAGGTTTGCGTGTTTTACAGTATGGTAAACTATTGACACGAGCGTTATATATTCTGCATTGTTCTACGTCTTCTACTTCTTGAAAATCTGAACTTAACCTTGTAATAGTAAAAACTTAGTGTTTGCAGGGGTCCTTTGAGCAGCTTGAGTATATTAAAGTTGATTTAAACGATTGTACGCTCGACCCTCCCAAATTACTCACACCAGGAGATTCTGTCGATTGACCGCCACATGTTGTAACAACCAATGCAAACTCTATTTACATACATTACAAATCCTTTAAACGAAGAAAATTTCCCTTGACGAAAAACCGTTTTGCTGAATTACTTTGCCTTGAGTTGAAGGTATAAATGACACAAAGTGAAATAGCTAAAGACGGACCTCCCAAGTTTGACTTTCATCTACATCTATGTTTAATATCCTTAAAACCATGAATATCACAAGGATTTAAAATAAACTGAAATGTAATCTATAAAACATTATAGTTTCATGAACCTGACATGCAAACAATGTTTAAAAAATTGAATGAACGAATGCATTCACGAACCTGACGTGTAATCTTGATCTGACATACGGGCAATTTTCACTCCCGAACGATAGTTAACGTTTATACTCATTTCTGGATGTTTGAGTGTTGCTGTCTGAAAGCCAAGAGCTTCTATGCACGTTTAAATAAAAAGCGAATGCCTACCTGAGCGTATCTAACGACGTTTAACGGGTTCCTTCATGTCGAAGAGCTATTTATTGGCAAGGAAATCGCTTGAAAAACTATAAGGTTTGACCTCGATCCCCAGCGCACTAGTTAGCAATTGTAGCAATTTATAATTACAAACATAACTTTACGCCATTTGCGTCCAGATAACGTGCGTTCAGTTTTCAACTTCGAAAGAAAAACGTGTCTTCTCCAATCAGACGCGAATACTCTTCCTAAAAAGTAATTTCGGGTATAAAACAAAGTTAAATAGCTATTGAAGGAACGATTATGCACGAGCCAAGTAGAAAATATTTCAGAGTAGTGAATACCATACCACGAAATAAACAGAAAAAGTTTGACGTCAAAGTTTGGTTTGGAGTTTGTAATAGACGTACAGCCTGAATAAAACTTACATCAAGCGACCATCTGCGATGCGCAGTTCTCTCAAATGTCAGTTTTTGCAATTGGTTTTCTCTCTTGCTATATTAAAAAGTCTACATTTTTTGATCTCGCATTCAAAATGAATGAGATATTTGAACGGGTAATCTAAAACAGAGTTCAAAATGTTGGCAAAAGGTTTGGCAGAAAGATTAATTGACAACGGATGTCAGCTTTGTTTGTCAGCTTAACCGGTTCTAATGGCCGTGAGGAAAATCCACGGGACATTTCCTAAATACAACATTTAAGTGGCTGTTTTGTTCTTCTGTGCTTAATAAGGTTGGCGTTTGTTGAGCATATTGCTTAATATGAGGAAGCAATTATAAGGAATTCGTAACTTATAGAGTACAGTTTTCGGGGCAATAAACACAATTCGAAGACAGCCAAACTTTTAACATCTTGTTTTTTGGCCATAACAACGGGTCAGGATGTATAAACTAGAAGGGAAAGGAACTTGCTTTCATCATGAACCTTGAAGCTTTAGTTATGACAGAACTTGTTACGTTTGCTGGAACTGAAAAAACTAAAAGCCGACTTGGAGTTTACTTTACGTACATATTAAGGTTAGAAAAATGAAGATTAAAATTTGTTTTACGTGTGGATTGGCTGAGAGTATAACTGGCTAGTTTAACTAGAGAGCACTTTCCGGCGAATACAAAAAATCAACTAATTAGCAACATTTTAAGACTTCCAGCTATGTTGACAAGCAAAGCGGTTTTACAGACTGAGAACCGTTTTTTATGAGAACACGCGAGGCTGAAACTTGCATTTTTCTCAATATTAAGACCATCCAAAGAATTTAATGAAGCTGAAGAAAGGCAAAAAATCTTTATTTTCAGATATTTTAAAAGATTATAGGAATACTTTTTCTCGCGATTTATGTTTGTCAGCGCAACATTTTTTGTTTTAAATCTTTTTTTTTTATTAATTTTTTAATTTCTTTCAGTCTTGCAGGCACTTTTGTGCTTCCTATCGGTTCGTACGAATTGAAAATAACAACTGCCTAACCAACACTAACAATTTTGCTTAATGAGATTTTGAGAATATTTGAGGCTGAATTCGAAATTCTCAAAATATTTAAAAACATTCAGCATCAGCTCAAAACTAGGTGTCCTAAAAATAAAACAAGAAGGACTATGGATTACGTAACCAAAACGATCTTTCACGTGAGGGCACGGCCGAGTTCGTTCGAATGTAGCGTGACTTTTTCAAGATTTATACTCATTGCTTTTGCTCCGGGCTCACAGCATTTTTGAGAAAGATACGAGAACCAGCGTAATGATGAAACGACGTTCTTGTCGGGTTATCTAGCTAGCAACATGTGCTCTCTTTTTCTTTGCAATTCAAGCTCAATTTATGCGACTAAAAGTCAGTGGTGATGCTTTATTAGTGTTAGGGGTAGAAGCGAAAATTTTGAAGTCTAGGTATTCTGTCTTTCGTTTCTATGTCGAGTTGAATTTTCCCAGTTCCAAGTAGTTTTTTTTCCAAAAAGGTACCAACTCCTTTTTAGAAACAGGGATTTCCCCCATTCGTTTTTAGTGCTCCGTAACCTTTGCCTTTTTAGTCGATACTCGGTATTCAGTTAGTCAAAGCCCAACGATACTGCTAATATAAGTTGGTATTTTATGTCAAGTGTCGATTTCCCATCCATACGTCGTGTGTAGCGCCTGTTAACAGCAGGCAATATCCGATACAATTAATTATGATAGCCGTAAGTAAAACTGTGTAGCCGATAGATTCCTCGTCATGAGGATCGATTAAGAGAACTCAGCTTACAGAAAAAAACGTGTTGATTTATATTGACTTGTTTCAGTTGGGTATAATGCTAAAACACACGAAAGTCTCAAAAAAAAATATTTTTCTCTTTACTTTGGTTTTCTCCATATCGCACTAATTCAATTCTTAATTACACAATGTTTTGACACTTATGTACCTTTTTATAGACAAAACAACCTTGTAATTCCACTTGCTTACACTGAAGATGGCTTTGAGAACGAGCCGAAACATGTCTGGTTTCAATCTCAAATATGCATTGTGTTTTATATCAAGTTTTTTTTGTTTTAGTTTTAATTTCAGATACCTTTTATAGCAGAAGGTCAAAGCATCAAAACACTACGTGTGTGGGTTAACAAAAAGAAAAAAAAAAACGTTTTTTTTAACAAAAAATAGCACTTAATTATATAGCTAAGTACTCAATGCTATTATACCATAAGGTTACTGAACTAATTGTAAAAATGACAGGATTGGATACCACTGAGTCAAAAACTTCAACGTCACACAAACTCCTGAACTTGAGACTAAACAGGAAAAGTTTGCAAAGTTCATTCGTTGTCAGCAGGTTAGCAAATCAAATGTTTTTTTTATGTTGTTTTCTAAAACCGTTGCTTATAAGTTTTGCTCAATGTTGTTGAATTGAAATAACTTAGTATAATTGTCTAAAATTCTGTTTCTACTTCTAGTTTGAAATTTGAAGTTGAACATGTTAACAATTCTATTGCAACAGTTGTGAACTGTAATAACAAAAGAAAAAACAGAAAATAACTTTGCTTATTCTGTTTTTAGTTTTTATGCTCTCTTCTCACGCCCTGCAAGATGATTCTTCTTCAATGTCGGCAATATATTTAGCCGAAACAGCGCCTTTATTTAAACTAACAAACACTCCGTCCTAGTGTTAAATCAAAATAACTATTCTCTTAGTGTTTGCGGTCTGTAGGTGTGCTGGAATGTAACGAATGCCTGAACGTTCAGCATTTTAAAATGCAGGCTAAAGCGGGCAGAGTCGAAAACGCACAAGCTTAACAGGAGTTTTCATGATGCACAGATTTTGTCGAAGTACACAGCTCGAATCGTGAGTCGAATGGCATATACATAGACATTACTATAGTTCAATGATAAATCTCCATACTTACGGATTTTAAGAAGTTTTGTGCTGAATTGAGTAATTTGTTCAGGTTTTACGTTTGAAGAGCTTTTCTCACCGACGTCCAGAGCTCGCGAGCACGCTCCCTCTCTTATTCGTACCGAAAACGTTTTGACATTCGGTGGCAGTAACTCGAGTATCTCACTGAAATATCCCTTGTGAACAGTTTCTAACATCTCAATAAGTTTAGCCGATGAGTTGTTAGTGTGAAAAACATGTCAATCAAACGGCAAATGGCTCTAACCCCTAAACAACCTACCATATTAACATTGGACAATAATTTAACTGATTTATTACCAGGATTAGTCTTAGCCTATCAAAACCTAGCTTTCCTGTCATCCTAGAATTTACAGGAAGTTAACCAAATAAAGGTAATATTTTAAAGCATGTCATTCTGACTCAAGCTAGTTTAATCATTATATATGGCCAGACAGAATCTGCGTTCCAATTGGCTGCGCGGAGAGGGCAAGATTATCGATCTTGTAACGCCCGCGGGCGTTACACTATAGTCTCTCTTTTTACCGTTCTACTACATTCGCTTCATTTAAAATTTTTTTTTTACTGAATTCGAAAAACGATATAACTCATAAACACCTTTCGCTCGGTTTTTAATGGCATCAGACCTCGATTTCTGTGACAGTATGAACCGATTGAGAAAATTGGTTATAATTGTTTTACCGTAGATAATCTATGCACAACACCCATTGACCAATAGCACAAGGTTATACTGGGAGATCTCGGGACCGACCAAGCGTAGCACAATCTTAATTTTGATACCACAATTGTAACAGCTGTATAAATCGACCGAGCGGAAACTGGTGTCTGCACGCAGGCTAACCGTAGCAAGATTATCTAGGTTTGCGTGAGGCATAGTGTATGGTAGTAAACGGACTCGAAAACTCTGCGAGTTGTTTGACTGGGCTAAGCTTTAAATTTAAGCTATCATTTTGGTTGGCAAATATCGCTCCACAAAAAGCAATTTCCAAACGGATAGAGAGAAAAAAGCGTTGCGCCCTTAGTATGTTCCATCATCTGAAAATATTATGATCCTCTTTATTAGCGGAAAAAGTAGATTACTTGTTTAGGGTTCGCTTACAAATGAGGAGATGATAAAATGGTTGCGCGGGTACGCTTTTGACTCTGGTGAAAGACGATGCGGTGTTTCTATTCACTAGGTAAAACAGGCACTCACAAGAAATTTACCTTCCTTTACTCTGGATTTGAAGCCATTTACGGGAAAAGACCTACTTAAGGTCATTTTTTCACTAAGTTTGAAGATTTAATGGAGGTTTCGTGACCTGTGCTTCTTCACGAAAGGAATTCACCTTCTGACGAAAGACATGTTTAATGTATAATATCAAAACTAAAAAAAAGACATTACACGCGAGGTTATTTGGAAGCCGTAGGGTTGTAACACTGACAGGAGACAAACACGCAAAGTGGATAAATCGAGAAATCGATAGACAGACCTGCAGATAAAGAGAGAAGGTGATAAAGCGAGAAACAGGTGGCGGACAAATTTTCTATTCTTTTCTTCTTAATTTTTGAAAGCAACAATTTAAACAATATGTAAAAACTATCTACGATTTACACCTGAGAGTTGTTAAAGCAACAGGTATCTGTCTAAGTCTGGTTTTCAAGACAGGCGTTACAACTATGTGGTTTTACAGAGTTTTGTTTAGTTCAAGAATTGCACCATTCATTTGGCAAAATGATTAGACATTTTTCATCATTTGGTTCAAAACTTAGATTGAATAAAAACAACAATCAGATCTTCTTTTAGGAATACACATAAATATGATACCAGACTGGCTTACAAAATATCTTTTGCCCTCCCCAGTTCTCATAGCAACTATGGTATTTCAAGGCCCTATTCATTCGACGAGTCATGATATTTTAAATCATGTATTCTTAAAAACAAGAACGAAGCTAAGCGAAGGATCTATAACCTGAGGCGTGTTTTGTCAACAATTGTATTTATTTCAGTTTTGAATGGCACTGGTTATAATGACAGTCTGAAAGGAAAACAGAGTCACTAGTTGTTATTAATTCGTTTGGTATCCAGACGTTTGCTTCTATCTTTGACTATTGACAATCTCGGACACCCCCCCCCCATACCCCCTCCGCCTCCGTCTAAAAAGCCACCCTCTCTAATAAGCCCCCAGTCTGGAAGGTAAAGAAATAAAATAGCACTCCGGGGTGCGTTGGCTCGAATGATGAACACGAGTACAAACATGAATACGAATGACAAACACGAACACACAACCACGAGTTCGAGCACAAACACAAACACGATACGAAGTAAATGCAAATATAAGCACGAAGAGAATTACCAACATGGATGCTAACACAATTCGTAACACAATTAATTTAATTGGTTTCTGAAATTGTGCTTCCAAACAGTACTTTACTACTGATGTACTTGTTAGTAATATGTAAGTTTGTTATGAACAATCTGGAATACACGACAAATCCAGGATAGCAACATATGACGTAGTTTTTTATATTTCGTCTTTATTTAAATTAGTAGTTACTTCACATTAAGACTGGTTGAAATTGCTTTTATCGCCACTGCTTTCTCAGATGATGCTGCAAAATAAGAAGAGAAAAGGGCTTAGATTTATAGCACTTCACACAATGCATCGGAAGTACAAACTCATTGATGAACTTTATTTAAGTTTACTGAGAAACTTTTAACAAACGTGTACATTGAGCTAAAAATCAAGAAAAAATCAAAAGGCCTTTTGCAGCAAGTACCCACATGGTACATATAATGATATTCTGGTGGGCAAAGGAATGTCACAGACTCAACTTCGAATTGTAAAACAAAGAAAAATAACATGTTTCTAGTTAATTGTGCCTTTTATTGGAGTCTGTGACACTCCAGTTAACGTTTGCCCATCAGAACATGAATAGGCTGCGAGGAACTCTCCTATTACCTCCCTCCCCTGCAGTCCGATTCCCCAAATCCTCCTTAAAATCCCCATCAATCCCCAACTTATTTGCATAGCTCTAAGAATATCAACACACCAGAGAAAGCAAAAAGAAAATTCACATTGAGGGTGGTAAGCCTGTGAACAAATCAAATAGTTTCACATGGAAGTTTGCAACTTGGCTACTAAGTTAGAAATGAGATGCCCTGCAAGTTGAAAGCAAAGACAAAAAAAACTGCGACACCGATGGGAATGCAAAGAAAAAAAATCTGCATGCAAAAAAAAAATTTGAATCACTGGGAATCTGCATAAATAAATTTACATGCAAAAAAAATAAATCTACATGCAAAAAAAAACTTGAACCAATGGGATACGAACCCGTAACCCTCTGATTGCCGGTCAGACACCCTACTCACTGCGCTAATCAATTATCCAGTGACTGAGCTCCCCCAACGGAGTCTCAGATTGTAGAACGGTAATCAGAAGGTAGCGGTTTCGATTTCCGTTGGTCATGGGCACTGCCCCTCCTCCCCC